>JAECWX010000356.1:0-15589 GCA_018151165.1 Drosophila arawakana | reverse complement strand
AAATTTAAAATAAATTTGTATTTTGAACAGAAATTTACATTTTGAACGGAAAATAAAATTTAACATAAATTTGTATTTTGAACAGAAAAATAAAATACATTTTTGGAACATGAAAAATAAATTTAACATAAATTTGTATTTTTGAACAGAAATTTACATTTTGGACAGAAAATAAAATTTGACATAAATTTGTATTTTGAACAGAAATTTACATTTTAATGAATACAATAAACATAAATTTGTATTTTGAACAGAAATTTACATTTTGGACGGAAAATTAAATTTAACATAAATTTGTATTTTGAACAGAAATTTACATTTGTAACTGAAAATAAAATTTAACATAAATTTGTATTTTGAACAGAAATTTACATTTTGAACTGAAAATAAAATTTAACATAAATTTGTAATATTTTGGGCAGGCAAAATTTAACCATTTTGGACAGAAAATAAAATTTAACATTTGTATTTTGAACAGAAATTTACATTTTGAACAATAAAAAAATAAAATAAAATTAAACATAAATTTGTATTTTGAACAGAAATTTACATTTTGGAACAGAAAATTAAATTTAACATAAATTTGTATTTTAAACAGAAATTTACATTTTTAACAGAAAATAATAAAATTTAACATAAATTTGTATTTTGAACAGAAATTTACATTTTGAACAGAAAATTAAATTTAACATATTTTGAAATGGGATTTACATTTTGAACAGAAAATAAAATTTAACATAAATTTGTATTTTGAACAGAAATTTACATTTTGAACAGAAAATTAATTAACATAAATTTATTAAAATAATTTTAAACATAAATTTGTATTTTAAACAGAAATTTACATTTTGAACAGAAAATAAAATTTAACATAAATTTGTATTTTGAACAGAAATTTACATTTTGAACCGGAAAACTAATTTTTAACATAAATTTGTATTTTGAACGGAAATTTACATTTTGAACAGAAAATAAAATTTAACATAAATTTGTATTTTAACATTAAAAATTTTAACAGAAATTTACATTTTGAACAGAAAATAAAATTTAACATAAATTTGTATTTTGAACAGAAATTTACATTTTGAACAGAAAATAAAATTTAACATAAATTTGTATTTTGAACAGGAATTTACATTTTGAACAGAAAATAAAATTTAACATAAATTTGTATTTTGAACAGAAATTTACATTTTGAACAGAAAATAAAATTTAACATAAATTTGTATTTTTGAACAGAAATTTACATTTTGAACAGAAAATTAAATTTAACATAAATTTGTATTTTGAACAGAAATTTACATTTTGAACAGAAAATTAAATTTAACATAAATTTGTATTTTGAACAGAAATTTACATTTTGAACAGAAAATAAAATTTAACATAAATTTGTATTTTGAACAGAAATTTACATTTTGAACAGAAAATAAAATTTAACATAAATTTGTATTTTAAACAGAAATTTACATTTTGAACAGAAAAATTAATTTTAACATAAATTTGTATTTTGAACAGAAATTTACATTTTGAACAGAAAATTAAATTTAACATAAATTTGTATTTTGAACAGAAATTTACATTTTGGACAGAAAATAAAATTTAACATAAATTTGTATTTTGAACAGAAATTTACATTTTGAACAGAAAATTAAATTTAACATAAATTTGTATTTTGAACAGAAATTTACATTTTGAACAGAAAATAAATTTTAACATAAATTTGTATTTTGAACAGAAATTTACATTTTGAACAGAAAATAAAATTTAACATAAATTTGTATTTTAAACAGAAATTTACATTTTGAACAGAAAATTAAATTTAACATAAATTTGTATTTTGAACAGAAATTTACATTTTGAACAGAAAATAAAATTTAACATAAATTTGTATTTTGAACAGAAATTTACATTTTGAACAGAAAATAAAATTTAACATAAATTTGTATTTTGAACAGGAATTTACATTTTGAACAGAAAATTAAATTTAACATAAATTTGTATTTTGAACAGAAATTTACATTTTGTACAGAAAATTAAATTTAACATAAATTTGTATTTTGAACAGAAATTTACATTTTGAACAGAAAATAAAATTTAACATAAATTTGTATTTTGAACAGAAATTTACATTTTGAACAGAAAATAAAATTTAACATAAATTTGTATTTTGAACAGAAATTTACATTTTGAACAGAAAATTAAATTTAACATAAATTTGTATTTTAAACAGAAATTTACATTTTGAACAGAAAATAAAATTTAACATAAATTTGTATTTTGAACAGAAATTTACATTTTGAACAGAAAATTAAATTTAACATAAATTTGTATTTTAAACAGAAATTTACATTTTGTACAGAAAATTAAATTTTAACATAAATTTGTATTTTGAACAGAAATTTACATTTTGAACAGAAAATTAAATTTAACATAAATTTGTATTTTGAACAGAAATTTACATTTTGAACAGAAAATAAAATTTTAACATAAATTTGTATTTTGAACAGAAATTTACATTTTGAACAGAAAATTAAATTTAACATAAATTTGTATTTTGAACAGAAATTTACATTTTGAACAGAAAATAAAATTTAACATAAATTTGTATTTTGAACAGAAATTTACATTTTGTACTGAAAATTAAAATTAACATAAATTTGTATTTTGAACAGAAATTTACATTTTGAACAGAAAATAAAATTTAACATAAATTTGTATTTTGAACAGAAATTTACATTTTGAACAGAAAATAAAATTTAACATAAATTTGTATTTTGAACAGAAATTTACATTTTGAACAGAAAATAAAATTTAACATAAATTTGTATTTTAAACAGAAATTTACATTTTGAACAGAAAATTAAATTTAACATAAATTTGTATTTTGAACAGAAATTTACATTTTGAACAGAAAATAAAATTTAACATAAATTTGTATTTTGAACAGAAATTTACATTTTGAACAGAAAATTAAATTTAACATAAATTTGTATTTTGAACAGAAATTTACATTTTGAACAGAAAATAAAATTTAACATAAATTTGTATTTTGAACAGAAATTTACATTTTGAACAGAAAATAAAATTTAACATAAATTTGTATTTTGAACAGAAATTTACATTTTGAACAGAAAATAAAATTTAACATAAATTTGTATTTTGAACAGAAATTTACATTTTGGACAGAAAATAAAATTTAACATAAATTTGTATTTTGAACAGAAATTTACATTTTGGACAGAAAATTAAATTTAACATAAATTTGTATTTTGAACAGAAATTTACATTTTGAACAGAAAATAAAATTTAACATAAATTTGTATTTTTGAACAGAAATTTACATTTTGGACAGAAAATTAAATTTAACATAAATTTGTATTTTGAACAGAAATTTACATTTTGAACAGAAAATAAAATTTAACATAAATTTGTATTTTGAACAGAAATTTACATTTTGAACAGAAAATTAAATTTAACATAAATTTGTATTTTGAACAGAAATTTACATTTTGTACTGAAAATTAAATTTAACATAAATTTGTATTTTGAACAGAAATTTACATTTTGAACAGAAAATAAAATTTAACATAAATTTGTATTTTGAACAGAAATTTACATTTTGAACAGAAAATAAAATTTAACATAAATTTGTATTTTGAACAGAAATTTACATTTTAGAACAGAAAATAAAATTTAACATAAATTTGTATTTTGAACAGAAATTTACATTTTGGACAGAAAATTAAATTTAACATAAATTTGTATTTTGAACAGAAATTTACATTTTGAACAGAAAACTAATTTTAACATAAATTTGTATTTTGAACAGAAATTTACATTTTGAACAGAAAAATAAAATTTAACATAAATTTGTATTTTGAACAGAAATTTACATTTTGTACAGAAAATTAAATTTAACATAAATTTGTATTTTGAACAGAAATTTACATTTTGAACAGAAAATAAAATTTAACATAAATTTGTATTTTGAACAGAAATTTACATTTTGAACAGAAAATTAAATTTAACATAAATTTGTATTTTTGAACAGAAATTTACATTTTGAACAGAAAATAAAATTTAACATAAATTTGTATTTTGAACAGAAATTTACATTTTGTACTGAAAATTAAATTTAACATAAATTTGTATTTTAAACAGAAATTTACATTTTGAACAGAAAATTAAATTTAACATAAATTTGTATTTTGAACAGAAATTTACATTTTGGAACGAAAATTAATTTTAACATAAATTTGTATTTTGAACAGAAATTTACATTTTGTACTGAAAAATTAAATTTAACATAAATTTGTATTTTGAACAGAAATTTACATTTTGAACAGAAAATAAAATTTAACATAAATTTGTATTTTGAACAGAAATTTACATTTTGTACTGAAAATTAAATTTAACATAAATTTGTATTTTGTACAGAAATTTACATTTTGGACAGAAAATTAAATTTAACATAAATTTGTATTTTGAACAGAAATTTACATTTTGAACAGAAAATTAATTTTAACATAAATTTGTATTTTGAACAGAAATTTACATTTTGTACAGAAAAATAAAATTTAACATAAATTTGTATTTTGAACAGAAATTTACATTTTGAACAGAAAATTAAATTTAACATAAATTTGTATTTTGAACAGGAATTTACATTTTGAACAGAAAATTAAATTTAACATAAATTTGTATTTTGAACAGAAATTTACATTTTGGACAGAAAATAAAATTTAACATAAATTTGTATTTTGAACAGAAATTTACATTTTGAACAGAAAATTAAATTTAACATAAATTTGTATTTTGAACAGAAATTTACATTTTGAACAGAAAATTAAAATTTAACATAAATTTGTATTTTGAACAGAAATTTACATTTTGAACAGAAAATTAAATTTAACATAAATTTGTATTTTGAACAGAAATTTACATTTTGAACAGAAAATAAAATTTAACATAAATTTGTATTTTGAACAGGAATTTACATTTTGAACAGAAAATAAAATTTAACATAAATTTGTATTTTGAACAGAAATTTACATTTTGAACAGAAAATTAAATTTAACATAAATTTGTATTTTGAACAGAAATTTACATTTTGAACAGAAAATTAATTTTAACATAAATTTGTATTTTGAACAGAAATTTACATTTTGAACAGAAAATAAAATTTAACATAAATTTGTATTTTGAACAGAAATTTACATTTTGAACAGAAAATTAAATTTAACATAAATTTGTATTTTGAACAGAAATTTACATTTTGAACAGAAAATAAAATTTAACATAAATTTGTATTTTGAACAGAAATTTACATTTTGAACAGAAAATAAAATTTAACATAAATTTGTATTTTGAACAGAAATTTACATTTTGAACAGAAAATTAAATTTAACATAAATTTGTATTTTGAACAGAAATTTACATTTTGAACAGAAAATAAAATTTAACATAAATTTGTATTTTGAACAGAAATTTACATTTTGAACAGAAAATTAAATTTAACATAAATTTGTATTTTGAACAGAAATTTACATTTTGAACAGAAAATTAAATTTAACATAAATTTGTATTTTGAACAGAAATTTACATTTTGAACAGAAAATAAAATTTAACATAAATTTGTATTTTGAACAGAAATTTACATTTTGAACAGAAAATAAAATTTAACATAAATTTGTATTTTGAACAGAAATTTACATTTTGAACAGAAAATAAAATTTAACATAAATTTGTATTTTGAACAGAAATTTACATTTTGAACAGAAAATAAAATTTAACATAAATTTGTATTTTGAACAGAAATTTACATTTTGAACAGAAAATAAAATTTAACATAAATTTGTATTTTGAACAGAAATTTACATTTTGAACAGAAAATAAAATTTAACAATAAATTTGTATTTTGAACAGAAATTTACATTTGACATGAACAAAAATTAAATTTAACATAAATTTGTATTTTGAACAGAAATTTACATTTTGAACAGAAAATAAAATTTAACATAAATTTGTATTTTGAACAGAAATTTACATTTTGAACAGAAAATTAAATTTAACATAAATTTGTATTTTGAACAGAAATTTACATTTTGAACAGAAAATAAAATTTAACATAAATTTGTATTTTGAACAGAAATTTACATTTTGAACAGAAAATAAAATTTAACATAAATTTGTATTTTGAACAGAAATTTACATTTTGAACAGAAAATTAAAATTTAACATAAATTTGTATTTTGAACAGAAATTTACATTTTGAACAGAAAATAAAATTTAACATAAATTTGTATTTTGAACAGAAATTTACATTTTGAACAGAAAATTAAATTTAACATAAATTTGTATTTTGAACAGAAATTTACATTTTGAACAGAAAATAAAATTTAACATAAATTTGTATTTTGAACAGAAATTTACATTTTGAACAGAAAATTAAATTTAACATAAATTTGTATTTTGAACAGAAATTTACATTTTGGACAGAAAATAAAATTTAACATAAATTTGTATTTTGAACAGAAATTTACATTTTGAACAGAAAATAAAATTTAACATAAATTTGTATTTTGAACAGAAATTTACATTTTGAACAGAAAATAAAATTTAACATAAATTTGTATTTTGAACAGAAATTTACATTTTGAACAGAAAATTAAATTTAACATAAATTTGTATTTTGAACAGAAATTTACATTTTGTACAGAAAATTAAATTTAACATAAATTTGTATTTTGAACAGAAATTTACATTTTGAACAGAAAATAAAATTTAACATAAATTTGTATTTTGAAACAGAAATTTACATTTTGAACAGAAAATTAAATTTAACATAAATTTGTATTTTGAACAGAAATTTACATTTTGAACAGAAAATAAAATTTAACATAAATTTGTATTTTGAACAGAAATTTACATTTTGAACAGAAAATTAAATTTAACATAAATTTGTATTTTGAACAGAAATTTACATTTTGAACAGAAAATAAAATTTAACATAAATTTGTATTTTGAACAGAAATTTACATTTTGAACAGAAAATTAAATTTAACATAAATTTGTATTTTGAACAGAAATTTACATTTTGAACAGAAAATTAAATTTAACATAAATTTGTATTTTGAACAGAAATTTACATTTTGAACAGAAAAATTTAACATAAATTTGATAACATAAATTTAATGTATTTTGAACAGAAATTTACATTTTGAACAGAAAATAAAATTTAACATAAATTTGTATTTTGAACAGAAATTTACATTTTGGACAGAAAATAAAATTTAACATAAATTTGTATTTTGAACAGAAATTTACATTTTGAACAGAAAATAAAATTTAACATAAATTTGTATTTTGAACAGAAATTTACATTTTGAACAGAAAATAAAATTTGACATAAATTTGTATTTTGAACAGAAATTTACATTTTGAACAGAAAATAAAATTTAACAAAATAAATTTTTTTTAACAGAAATTTACATTTTGAACAGAAAATAAAATTTAACATAAATTTGTATTTTGAACAGAAATTTACATTTTGGACAGAAAATAAAATTTTAACATAAATTTGTATTTTAAACAGAAATTTACATTTTGAACAGAAAATTAAATTTAACATAAATTTGTATTTTGAACAGAAATTTACATTTTGAACAGAAAATAAAATTTAACATAAATTTGTATTTTGAACAGAAATTTACATTTTGTACTGAAAATAAAATTTAACATAAATTTGTATTTTGAACAGAAATTTACATTTTGAACAGAAAATAAAATTTAACATAAATTTGTATTTTGAACAGGAATTTACATTTTGGACAGAAAATTAATTTTAACATAAATTTGTATTTTGAACAGAAATTTACATTTTGAACAGAAAATAAAAGTTGACATAAATTTGTATTTTGAACATAAATTTACATTTTGTACTGAAAATTAATTTTAACATAAATTTGTATTTTGAACAGAAATTTACATTTTGAACAGAAAATCAAATTTAACATAAATTTGTATTTTGAACAGGAATTTACATTTTGGACAGAAAATAAAATTTGACATAAATTTGTATTTTAAACAGGAATTTACATTTTGAACAGAAAATAAAATTTAACATAAATTTGTATTTTGAACAGAAATTTACATTTTGAACAGAAAATAAAAGTTGACATAAATTTGTATTTTGAACAGAAATTTACATTTTAGACAGAAAATAAATTTTAACATAAATTTGTATTTTAAACAGAAATTTACATTTTGAACAGAAAATTATTTTTAACATAAATTTGTATTTTGAACAGAAATTTACATTTTGAACAGAAAACTAATTTTAACATAAATTTGTATTTTGAACAGAAATTTACATTTTGTACTGAAAATAAAATTTAACATAAATTTGTATTTTGAACAGAAATTTACATTTTGGACAGAAAATTAAAAAAAATAAAATTTTAACATAAATTTGTATTTTGAACAGAAATTTACATTTTGAACAGAAAAATAAAATTTAACATAAATTTGTATTTTGAACAGAAATTTACATTTTGAACAGAAAATAAAATTTAACATAAATTTGTATTTTGAACAGGAATTTACATTTTGTACTGAAAATTAAATTTAACATAAATTTGTATTTTGAACAGAAATTTACATTTTGGACAGAAAATAAAATTTAACATAAATTTGTATTTTGAACAGAAATTTACATTTTGGACAGAAAATAAAATTTGACATAAATTTGTATTTTAAACAGAAATTTACATTTTGAACAGAAAATAAAATTTAACATAAATTTGTATTTTGAACAGAAATTTACATTTTGAACAGAAAATAAAATTTAACATAAATTTGTATTTTGAACAGAAATTTAATTAACAGAAATTTACATTTTGAACAGAAAACTAATTTTAACATAAATTTGTATTTTGAACAGAAATTTACATTTTGTACTGAAAATTAAATTTAACATAAATTTGTATTTTGAACAGAAATTTACATTTTGGACAGAAAATTAAATTTAACATAAATTTGTATTTTGAACAGAAATTTACATTTTGAACAGAAAATAAAATTTGACATAAATTTGTATTTTGAACAGAAATTTACATTTTGAACAGAAAATTAATTTTAACATAAATTTGTATTTTGAACAGAAATTTACATTTTGGACAGAAAATTAATTTTAACATAAATTTGTATTTTGAACAGAAATTTACATTTTGTACTGAAAATTAAATTTAACATAAATTTGTATTTTGAACAGAAATTTACATTTTGGACAGAAAATAAAATTTAACATAAATTTGTATTTTGAACAGGAATTTACATTTTGAACAGAAAAAAATTAAAATAAATTTGAAAAAAAATAAATTAAATTTAACATAAATTTGTATTTTGAACAGAAATTTACATTTTGAACAAAAAAATAAAATTTAACATAAATTTGTATTTTAAACAGAAATTTACATTTTAGACAGAAAATAAAATTTAACATAAATTTGTATTTTGAACAGAAATTTACATTTTGAACAGAAAATTAAATTTAACATAAATTTGTATTTTGAACAGAAATTTACATTTTGAACAGAAAACTAATTTTAACATAAATTTGTATTTTGAACAGAAATTTACATTTTGTACTGAAAATTAAATTTAACATAAATTTGTATTTTGAACAGGAATTTACATTTTGGACAGAAAATTAATTTTAACATAAATTTGTATTTTGAACAGAAATTTACATTTTGAACAGAAAATAAAAGTTGACATAAATTTGTATTTTGAACAGAAATTTACATTTTGTACTGAAAATTAAATTTAACATAAATTTGTATTTTGAACAGAAATTTACATTTTGAACAGAAAATAAAATTTAACATAAATTTGTATTTTGAACAGAAATTTACATTTTGAACAGAAAATAAAATTTGACATAAATTTGTATTTTGAACAGGAATTTACATTTTGAACAGAAAATAAAATTTAACATAAATTTGTATTTTGAACAGAAATTTACATTTTGGACAGAAAATAAAATTTAACATAAATTTGTATTTTAAACAGAAATTTACATTTTGAACAGAAAATTATTTTTAACATAAATTTGTATTTTGAACAGAAATTTACATTTTGAACGGAAAACTAATTTTATCATAAATTTGTATTTTGAACAGAAATTTACATTTTGGACAGAAAATAAAATTTGACATATATTTGTATTTTGAACAGAAATTTACATTTTGAACAGAAAATAAAATTTAACATAAATTTGTATTTTAAACAGAAATTTACATTTTGAACAGAAAATAAAATTTAACATAAATTTGTATTTTGAACAGAAATTTACATTTTGAACAGAAAATAAAATTTAACATAAATTTGTATTTTGAACAGAAATTTACATTTTGTACTGAAAATTAAATTTAACATAAATTTGTATTTTGAACAGAAATTTACATTTTGGACAGAAAATTAAATTTAACATAAATTTGTATTTTAAACAGAAATTTACATTTTAGACAGAAAATAAAATTTAACATAAATTTGTATTTTGAACAGAAATTTACATTTTGGACAGAAAATAAAATTTGACATATATTTGTATTTTGAACAGGAATTTACATTTTGAACAGAAAATAAAATTTAACATAAATTTGTATTTTAAACAGAAATTTACATTTTGAACAGAAAATAAAATTTAACATAAATTTGTATTTTGAACAGAAATTTACATTTTGTACTGAAAATTAAATTTAACATAAATTTGTATTTTGAACAGAAATTTACATTTTGGACAGAAAATTAAATTTAACATAAATTTGTATTTTGAACAGGAATTTACATTTTGAACAGAAAATAAAATTTAACATAAATTTGTATTTTAAACAGAAATTTACATTTTGTACAGAAAATTAAATTTAACATAAATTTGTATTTTGAACAGAAATTTACATTTTGTACTGAAAATTAAATTTAACATAAATTTGTATTTTGAACAGAAATTTACATTTTGAACAGAAAATAAAAGTTGACATAAATTTGTATTTTGAACAGAAATTTACATTTTGAACAGAAAATAAAATTTGACATAAATTTGTATTTTGAACAGAAATTTACATTTTGAACAGAAAATAAAATTTAACATAAATTTGTATTTTGAACAGGAATTTACATTTTGTACTGAAAATTAAATTTAACATAAATTTGTATTTTGAACAGAAATTTACATTTTGAACAGAAAATAAAAGTTGACATAAATTTGTATTTTGAACAGAAATTTACATTTTGAACAGAAAATAAAATTTGACATATATTTGTATTTTGAACAGAAATTTACATTTTGAACAGAAAATAAAATTTAACATAAATTTGTATTTTGAACAGAAATTTACATTTTAGACAGAAAATTAAATTTAACATAAATTTGTATTTTAAACAGAAATTTACATTTTGAACAGAAAATTAATTTTAACATAAATTTGTATTTTGAACAGAAATTTACATTTTGAACAGAAACAAGAAAGAAAAGTACAGTCGAGCGCGCCCGACCGTATAATACTCTCTGCATTTTCCCGATTAAATTATTAAAATCGGTATCGAGATATTACAATGTGAATTACTTGCATTAAAACACGTTAAAACAAAAACCATCTAAGCATAATCAAACATACATCTGTTTGTTTGCATGCGAATACACATACATATGTACGTTTGACAATATATGCATGTATGTATGTGTGCATTCGGCGCGGCCAGCGTCCGAAGGCAGCGCTGCCGCCACACAGGCAGCGAAAACGTTCGAACATGTGCTTGTGTGTTTCTGTCTCGCTTGCACCAATGGGTTGATATTGCGTTCAATTAACAATATTAAACCGCTTCTAGTTTTCTTGTTTATAGTCCGATTTTAATGCGCCTTTTAGGATAGTTTAATATAGTTAGTCTCCATACGAAATATAAATAACCATACGAACAAAATCGCTAAAAAAGGCATTGCCGTTGGAAAACTATTTTATCAAATGTGGGAAAGGGGGCGTGGCAGTCCAAATTTATAGATGGCAATGCAACTATGCTGTCGCTAGGAACTCCCGTACCAGAATTGGTAATCCTAGGTGCCATAGTTACTGAGATATTTGCCGAAAACACCAATTTTTACCGAGGTGTGTCCAGTTTTTTGCTTATTGTGGGCGAATGGGGCGTGGCATCGAAAAAAAAAAAGGTTCTTGTATTGACTGACTAAATATCTGATCGTTTGACACCAAGCTCGAACTTGTAGCTCTTACCATCTCTGAAATCTGTTTGTTCATACGGACAGACAGACAGACAGACAGACGGACAGACGGACATGGCTATATCGACTCGGCTTGTGATGCTGATCAAGAATATATATACTTTATGGGGTCTGCCACACCTCCTTCTGCCTGTTACATACTTTGCACAAACCCAATATACTCTTGCAGAGAGTATAATAAAATGTAACATAAATTTATATTTTGAACAGGAATTTACATTTTGAACAGAAAATAAAATTTAACATAAATTTGTATTTTGAACAGAAATTTACATTTTGAACAGAAAATTAAATTTGACATAAATTTGTATTTTAAACAGATATTTACATTTTGCACAGAAAATTAAATTTAACATAAATTTGTATTTTGAACAGGAATTTACATTTTGAACAGAAAATAAAATTTAACATAAATTTGTATTTTGAACAGAAATTTACATTTTGGACAGAAAATTAAATTTTAACATAAATTTGTATTTTAAACAGAAATTTACATTTTGAACAGAAAATTAATTTTTACATAAATTTGTATTTTAAACAGAAATTTACATTTTGAACAGAAAACTAATTTTTACATAAATTTGTATTTTAAACAGAAATTTACATTTTGAACAGAAAATTAAATTTAACATAAATTTGTATTTTGAACAGAAATTTACATTTTGGACAGAAAATTAATTTTAACATAAATTTGTATTTTAAACAGAAATTTACATTTTGAACAGAAAACTAATTTTTACATAAATTTGTATTTTGAACAGAAATTTACATTTTGAACAGAAAATGAATTTTAACATAAATTTGTATTTTGAACAGAAATTTACATTTTGAACAGAAAATAAAATTTAACATAAATTTGTATTTTAAACAGAAATTTACATTTTGTACTGAAAATTAAATTTAACATAAATTTGTATTTTGAACAGGAATTTACATTTTGAACAGAAAATAAAATTTAACATAAATTTGTATTTTGAACAGGAATTTACATTTTGAACAGAAAATAAAATTTAACATAAATTTGTATTTTGAACAGGAATTTACATTTTGGACAGAAAATTAATTTTAACATAAATTTGTATTTTGAACAGAAATTTACATTTTGTACTGAAAATTAAATTTAACATAAATTTGTATTTTGAACAGGAATTTACATTTTGAACAGAAAATAAAATTTAACATAAATTTGTATTTTGAACAGAAATTTACATTTTGAACAGAAAATAAAATTTAACATAAATTTGTATTTTGAACAGGAATTTACATTTTGAACAGAAAATTAAATTTAACATAAATTTGTATTTTAAACAGAAATTTACATTTTGAACAGAAAACTAATTTTAACATAAATTTGTATTTTGAACAGAAATTTACATTTTGAACAGAAAATTAAATTTAACATAAATTTGTATTTTAAACAGAAATTTACATTTTGTACTGAAAATTAAATTTAACATAAATTTGTATTTTGAACAGGAATTTACATTTTGGACAGAAAATTAATTTTAACATAAATTTGTATTTTGAACAGAAATTTACATTTTGAACAGAAAATAAAATTTAACATAAATTTGTATTTTAAACAGAAATTTACATTTTGTACTGAAAATTAAATTTAACATAAATTTGTATTTTGAACAGGAATTTACATTTTGAACAGAAAATAAAATTTAACATAAATTTGTATTTTAAACAGAAATTTACATTTTGTACTGAAAATTAAATTTAACATAAATTTGTATTTTGAACAGGAATTTACATTTTGAACAGAAAATAAAATTTAACATAAATTTGTATTTTGAACAGGAATTTACATTTTGAACAGAAAATAAAATTTAACATAAATTTGTATTTTGAACAGGAATTTACATTTTGAACAGAAAATTAAATTTAACATAAATTTGTATTTTAAACAGAAATTTACATTTTGAACAGAAAACTAATTTTTACACAAAATTTGTATTTTGAACAGAAATTTACATTTTGAACAGAAAATTAAATTTAACATAAATTTGTATTTTAAACAGAAATTTACATTTTGAACAGAAAACTAATTTTTACATAAATTTGTATTTTGAACAGAAATTTACATTTTGAACAGAAAATAAAATTTAACATAAATTTGTATTTTGAACAGAAATTTACATTTTGAACAGAAAATAAAATTTAACATAAATTTGTATTTTGAACAGGAATTTACATTTTGTACTAAAAATTAAAATTAACATAAATTTGTATATTGAACAGAAATTTACATTTTGGACAGAAAATTATATTTAACATAAATTTGTATTTTAAACAGAAATTTACATTTTGGACAGAAAATTAATTTTAACATAAATTTGTATTTTGAACAGAAATTTACATTTTGAACAGAAAATAAAATTTAACATAAATTTGTATTTTAAACAGAAATTTACATTTTGGACAGAAAATTAATTTTAACATAAATTTGTATTTTGAACAGAAATTTACATTTTGAACAGAAAATAAAATTTAACATAAATTTGTATTTTAAACAGAAATTTACATTTTGTACTGAAAATTTAATTTAACATAAATTTGTATGTTGAACAGAAATTTACATTTTGTACTGCAAATTTAATTTAACATAAATTTGTATTTTGAACAGAAATTTACATTTTGAACAGAAAATAAAAAATAAATTGATTTTGAACAGAAATTTACATTTTGAAAAAAAAAAACATAAATTTGTATTTTGAACAGAAATTTACATTTTGAACAGAAAATAAAATTTGACATAAATTTGTATTTTGAACAGAAATTTACATTTTAGGCAAAAAATTAAATTTTGAACATAAATTTGTATTTTGAACAGAAATTTACATTTTGAACAGAAAAATTAAATTTAACATAAATTTGTATTTTGAACAGGAATTTACATTTTGAACAGAAAAATAAAATTTAACATAAATTTGTATTTTTGAACAGAAATTTACATTTTGAACAGAAAAATAAAATTTAACATAAATTTGTATTTTGAAACAGAAATTTACATTTTGAACAGAAAATAAAATTTAACATAAATTTGTATTTTGAACAGAAATTTACATTTTGAACAGAAAATTAAATTTAACATAAATTTGTATTTTGAACAGAAATTTACATTTTGAACAGAAAATAAAATTTAACATAAATTTGTATTTTGAACAGGAATTTACATTTTGTACAGAAAATAAAATTTAACATAAATTTGTATTTTAAACAGAAATTTACATTTTGAACAGAAAATTAAATTTAACATAAATTTGTATTTTTGAACAGGAATTTACA
>JAECWX010000355.1:0-16710 GCA_018151165.1 Drosophila arawakana | reverse complement strand
GTTTCTAACAAATTGTTTGCAGCAAATTGTTTGCAGCAAATTGTTTGAATTTTTAGCAGCAAATTGTTTGTAGCACATTGTTTGTAGCAAACTGTTTGTAGCAAATTTGTTTGCAGCAAATGGTTTGAAGCAATTTGCTAGCAGCAAATTGTTTGCAGCAAATTTGTTTGCAGCACATTGTTTGCAGCAATTTTGTTTGCAGCAAATGGTTTGTAGCAAATTGTTTGCAGCAAATTGTTTGCAGCAATTTTGTTTTCAGTAAATGGTTTGTAGCAAATTGCTAGCAGCAAATTGTTTGCAGCAAATTTGTTTGCAGCAAATTGTTTGTAGCAAATTGTTTGCAGCAAATTGTTTGTAGCAAATTTTGTTGTAGCAATTGTTTGTAGCAAACTGTTTGCAGCAAATTGTTGTTGTAGCAAATTGTTTGCAGCAACATTGTTTGCAGCAAAATTGTTTGCAGCAAATGGTTTGCAGCAAATTTGCTTGCAGCAAATTTGTTTGCAGCAAATTTGTTTGTAGCAAATTGTTTGTAGCAAATTGTTTGCAGCAAATTGTTTGCAGCAAATTTTGCAATGTTTGAAAAATGTTTGTAGCAAATTGTTTGCAGCAAATTTGTTTGCAGCACATTTGTTTGCAGCAAATTGTTTGTAGCACATTGTTTGTAGCAAACTGTTTGTAGCAAATTGTTTGCAGAAAATTTGTTTGTAGGAAATTGTTTGTAGCACATTGTTTGTAGCAAACTGTTTGTAGCAAATTGTTTGTAGCAAATTGCTAGCAGCAAATTGTTTGCAGCAAATTTGTTTGCAGCAAATTGTTTGTAGCACATTGTTTGTAGCAAACTGTGTGTAGCAAATTGTTTGCAGCAAATTGTTTGTAGCAAATTGTTTGTAGCAAATTGTTTGCAGCAAATTTGTTTGCAGCAAATTGTTTGTAGGAAATTGTTTGTAGCTAATTGTTTGTAGCAAATTGTTTGCAGAAAATTGTTTGCAGCAAATTGTTTGCAGCAAATTTGTTTGCAGCAAATTGTTTGTAGCAAATTGTTTGTAGCACATTGTTTGTAGCAAACTGTGTGTAGCAAATTGTTTGCAGCAAATTTGTTTGCAGCACATTTGTTTGCAGCAAATGGTTTGTAGCAAATTGTTTGCAGCAAATTGTTTGCAGCAAATTGTTTGTAGCAAACTGTGTGTAGCAAATTGTTTGCAGCAAATTTGTTTGCAGCACATTTGTTTGTAGGAAACTGTTTGTAGCAAATTGTTTGTAGCCAATTGCTTGCAGCAAATTGTTTGCAGCAAATTGTTTGCAGCAAATTGTTCGCAGCAAATTTGTTTTCAGCAAATTGTTTGTAGCACATTGTTTGCAGCAAATTGTTTGCGGCAAATTGTTCGCAGCAAATTTGTTTTCAGCAAATTGTTTGTAGCAAATTGCTAGCAGCAAATTGCTTGCCGCAAATTTGTTTGCAGCACATTTGTTTGTAGGAAATTGTTTGTAGCAAATTGTTTGTAGCCAATTGCTTGCAGCAAATTGGTTTGCAGAAAATTGTTTGCAGCAAATTGTTTGCAGCAAATTTGTTTGCAGCAAATTGTTTGTAGCACATTGTTTGTAGCAAAATTTTTGTAGCAAATTGTTTGCAGCAAATTTGTTTGTAGGAAATTGTTTGTAGGAAATTGTTTGTAGCAAATTGTGTGCAGCAAATTTGTTTGTAGGAAATTGTTTGTAGCACATTGCTTGTAGCAAACTGTTTGTAGCAAATTGTTTGCAGCAAATTGTTTGTAGCAAATTGTTTGCGGCAATTTTGTTTGCAGCAAATGGTTTGTAGCAAATTGTTTGTAGCAAATTGTTTGTAGCAAATTGTTTGCAGCAAATTTGTTTGCAGCAAATTGTTTGTAGGAAATTGTTTGTAGGAAATTGTTTGTAGCAAATTGTTTACAGAAAATTGTTTGCAGCAAATAGTTTGTAGCAAATTTGTTTGCAGCAAATTGTTTGTAGCACATTGTTTGTAGCAAACTGTTTGTAGCAAATTGTTTGCAGCAAATTTGTTTGTAGGAAATTGTTTGTAGCAAATTGTTTGTAGCAAATTGTTTGTAGCAAATTGTTTGTAGCAAATTGTTTGCAGCAAATTGTTTGCAGCAAATTTGTTTGCAGCAAATTGTTTGTAGCAAATTGTTTGTAGCAAACTGTTTGTAGCAAATTGTTTGCAGCAAATTTGTTTGTAGCAAATTGTTTGCAGCAAATTGTTTGTAGCAAATTGTTTGCAGCAAATTGTTTGCAGCAAATTGTTTGTAGCAAATTGTTTGTAGCAAATTGTTTGCAGCAAATTGTTTGCAGCACATTTGTTTGTAGGAAATTGTTTGTAGCAAATTGTTTGTAGCAAATTGTTTGCAGCAAATTGTTTGCAGCAAATTGTTTGCAGCAAATTGTTTGCAGCAAATTTGTTTCAGCAAATTGTTTGCAGCAAATTGTTTGCAGCAAATTGTTTGCAGCAAATTGTTCGCAGCAAATTTGTTTTCAGCAAATTGTTTGTAGCAAATTGTTTGCAGCAAATTGTTTGCAGCAAATTGTTTGCAGCACATTTGTTTGTAGGAAATTGTTTGTAGCAAATTGTTTGTAGCAAATTGTTTGCAGCAAATTTGTTTGCAGCAAATTGTTTGCAGCAAATTGTTTGCAGCAAATTTGTTTGTAGGAAATTGTTTGTAGCAAATTGTTTGCAGCAAATTGTTTGTAGCAAATTGTTTGTAGCAAATTGTTTGCAGCAAATTTGTTTGCAGCAAATTGTTTGTAGGAAATTGTTTGTAGCAAATTGTTTGTAGCAAATTGTTTGCAGAAAATTGTTTGCAGCAAATTGTTTGCAGCAAATTTGTTTGCAGCAAATTGTTTGTAGCACATTGTTTGTAGCAAACTTTTTGTAGCAAATTGTTTGCAGCAAATTTGTTTGTAGGAAATTGTTTGTAGCAAATTGTTTGTAGCAAATTGTTTGCAGCAAATTTGTTTGTAGGAAATTGTTTGTAGCACATTGTTTGTAGCAAACTGTTTGTAGCAAATTGTTTGCAGCAAATTGTTTGTAGCAAATTGTTTGCAGCAATTTTGTTTGCAGCAAATTGTTTGTAGCAAATTGTTTGTAGCAAATTGTTTGTAGCAAATTGTTTGCAGCAAATTTGTTTGCAGCAAATTGTTTGTAGGAAATTGTTTGTAGGAAATTGTTTGTAGCAAATTGTTTGCAGAAAATTGTTTGCAGCAAATTGTTTGCAGCAAATTTGTTTGCAGCAAATTGTTTGTAGCAAATTGTTTGTAGCAAACTGTTTGTAGCAAATTGTTTGCAGAAAATTTGTTTGTAGGAAATTGTTTGTAGCAAATTGTTTGTAGCAAACTGTTTGTAGCAAATTGTTTGCAGCAAATTGTTTGTAGCAAATTGTTTGTAGCAAATTGTTTGCAGCAAATTTGTTTGCAGCAAATTGTTTGCAGCAAATTTGTTTGCAGCAAATTGTTTGTAGCAAATTGTTTGTAGCAAATTGTTTGCAGCAAATTTGTTTGCAGCAAATTGTTTGTAGCAAATTGTTTGTAGCAAACTGTTTGTAGCAAATTGTTTGCAGCAAATTTGTTTGCAGCAAATGGTTTGTAGCAAATTGCTTGCAGCAAATTGTTTGCAGCAAATTTGTTTGCAGCACATTTGTTTGTAGGAAATTGTTTGTAGCAAATTGTTTGTAGCCAATTGCTTGCAGCAAATTGTTTGCAGCAAATTTGTTTGCAGCAAATTGTTTGTAGCACATTGTTTGTAGCAAACTGTTTGTAGCAAATTGGTTGCAGCAATTTTGTTCGCAGCAAATGGTTTGTAGCAAATTGTTTGCAGCAAATTGTTTGCAGCAAATTTGTTTGCAGCACATTGTTTGCAGCAATTTTGTTTGCAGCAAGTGGTTTGTATCAAATTGTTTGCAGCAAATTGTTTGCAGCAATTTTGTTTTCAGCAAATGGTTTGTAGCAAATTGCTAGCAGCAAATTGTTTGCAGCAATTTTGTTTGCAGCAAATGGTTTGTAGCAAATTGCCAGCAGCAAATTGTTTGCAGCAAATTTGTTTGCAGCACATTTGTTTGTAGGAAATTGTTTGTAGCAAATTGTTTGTAGCCAATTGCTTGCAGCAAATTGTTTGCAGCAAATTTGTTTGCAGCAAATTGTTTGCAGCAAATTTGTTTGCAGCAAATTGTTTGTAACAAATTGTTTGCAGCAAATTTGTTTGTAGGAAATTGTTTGTAGCAAATTGTTTGTAGCAAATTGTTTGCAGCAAATTGTTTGCAGCAAATTGTTTGCAGCAAATTTGTTTGCAGCAAATTTGTTTGTAGCAAATTGTTTGCAGCAAATTGTTTGCAAGCAAATTGTTTGCAGCAAATTTGTTTGCAGCAAATTGTTTGCAGCAAATTTGTTTGCAGCTAATTAGTATGCAGCAAATTTGTTTGCAGCAAATTTGTTTGCAGCAAATTGTTTGTATCAAATTGTTTGCAGCAAATTGTTTGCAGCAATTTTGTTTTCAGCAAATGGTTTGTAGAAAACTGTTTGTAGCAAATTGTTTGCAGCAATTTTGTTTGCAGCAAATGGTTTGTAGCAAATTGCTAGCAGCAAATTGTTTGCAGCAAATTTGTTTGCAGCAAATTTGTTTGCAGCAAATTGTTTGTATCAAATTGTTTGCAGCAAATTGTTTGCAGCAATTTTGTTTTCAGCAAATGGTTTGTAGAAAACTGTTTGTAGCAAATTGTTTGCAGCAATTTTGTTTGCAGCAAATGGTTTGTAGCAAATTGCTAGCAGCAAATTGTTTGCAGCAAATTTGTTTGCAGCAAATTTGTTTGTAGGAAATTGTTTGTAGCAAATTGTTTGTAGCAAATTGTTTGCAGCAAATTGTTTGCAGCAAATTTGTTTGCAGCAAATTGTTTGCAGCAAATTTGTTTGCAGCAAATTGTTTGTAACAAATTGTTTGCAGCAAATTTGTTTGTAGGAAATTGTTGGTAGCAAATTGTTTGTAGCAAATTGTTTGCAGCAAATTGTTTGCAGCAAATTGTTTGCAGCAAATTTGTTTGCAGCAAATTATTTGTAGCAAATTTGTTTGCAGCAAATTTTTTGAAGCAAATTGTTTGCATCAAATTTGTTTGCAGCAAATTGTTTGCAGCGAATTTGTTTGCAGCTAATTAGTATGCAGCAAATTGAATGCAGCAAATTTGTTTGCACCAAATTTTTTGTAGCAAATTGTTTGCAGCAAATTGTTTGCATCAAAATTGCTTGCACCTAGATGTTTGTAGCAATTTGTTTGTAGAAAATTGTTTGTAGCAAACTGTTTGTAGCAAATTGTTTGCAGCAAATTGTTTGTAGCAAATTGTTTGTAGCAAATTGTTTGCAGCAAATGTGTTTGCAGAAAATTGTTTGTAGGAAATTGTTTGTAGCAAATTGTTTGTAGCAAATTGTTTGCAGAAAATTGTTTGCAGCAAATTTTTTTGCAGCAAATTGTTTGTAGCACATTGTTTGTAGCAAATTGTTTGTAGCAAATTGTTTGTAGCAAATTGTTTGCAGAAAATTTGTTTGTAGCAAATTGTTTGTAGCAAATTGTTTGTAGCAAATTGTTTGCAGAAAATTGTTTGCAGCAAATTTGTTTGTAGGAAATTGTTTGTAGCATATTGTTTGTAGCAAACTGTTTGTAGCAAATTGTTTGCAGAAAATTTGTTTGTAGCAAATTGTTTGTAGCAAATTTGTTTGCACCAAATTGTTTGTAGCAAATTGTTTGTAGCAAATTGTTTGTAGCAAATTGTTTGCAGAAAATTGTTTGCAGCAAATTGTTTGCAGCAAATTTGTTTGCAGCAAATTGTTTGTAGCAAATTGTTTGTTGCGAATTTGTTTGCACCAAATTGTTTGTAGCAAATTGTTTGCAGCAAATTCTTTGTAGCAAACTGTTTGTAGCAAATTGTTTGCAGCAATTTTGTTTGCAGCAAATTTGTTTGTAGGAAATTGTTTGTTGCAAATTTGTTTGCAGCAAATTGTTTGCAGCAAATTTGTTTGCAGCAAATTTGTTTGTAGGAAATTGTTTGTAGCATATTGTTTGTAGCAAACTGTTTGTAGCAAATTGTTTGCAGAAAATTTGTTTGTAGCAAATTGTTTGTAGCAAATTTGTTTGCACCAAATTGTTTGTAGCAAATTGTTTGTAGCAAATTGTTTGTAGCAAATTGTTTGCAGAAAATTTGTTTGCAGCACATTTGTTTGTAGGAAATTGTTTGTAGCAAATTGTTTGTAGCAAATTGCAAATTGTTTGCAGCAAATTTGTTTGCAGCAAATTGTTTGCAGCAAATTTGTTTGCAGCAAATTGTTTGCAGCAAATTGTTTGTAGCAAATTATTTGTAGAAAATTTGTTTGCAGCAAATTGTTTGCAGCAAATTCTTTGTAGCAAACTGTTTGTAGCAAATTGTTTGCAGCAATTTTGTTTGCAGCAAATTTGTTTGTAGGAAATTGTTTGTTGCAAATTGTTTTCAGCAAATTTGTTTGCAGCAAATTGTTTGTAGCAAATTGTTGATAGCAAACTGTTTGTAGCAAATTGTTTGCACCAAATTGTTTTCAGCAAATTTGTTTGCAGCAAATTGCTCGTAGCAAATTGTTTGCAGCAAATTGTTTGCAGCAAATTTGTTTGCAGCAAATTGTTTGTAGCAAATTGTTTGTAGCAAACTGTTTGTAGCAAATTGTTTGCAGCAAATTGTTTGTAGCAAATTGTTTGTAGAAAATTTGTTTGCAGCAAATTGTTTGCAGCAAATTGTTTGTAGCAAACTGTTTGTAGCAAATTGTTTGCAGCAATTTTGTTTGTAGCAAATTATTTGTAGAAAATTTGTTTGCAGCAAATTGTTTGCAGCAAATTCTTTGTAGCAAACTGTTTGTAGCAAATTGTTTGCAGCAATTTTTTTTGCAGAAAATTGTTAATAGCAAACTGTTTGTAGCAAATTGTTTGCACTAAATTGTTTGTAGCAAATTTGTTTGCAGCAATTTGTTTGCAGCAAAATTGTTTGCACCTAGATGTTTGTAGCAATTTTTTTGCAGAAAATTTGTTTGCAGCAAATTGTTTGTAGCACACTTTTTGTAGCAAACTGTTTGTAGCAAATTGTTTGCAGCAATTTTGTTTGCAGCAAATTTGTTTGTAGGAAATTGTTTGTTGCAAATTGTTTGTAGCAAATTGTTTGCAGCAATTTTGTTTGCAGCAAATGGTTTGTGGCAATTTGCTTGCAGCTAATTGTTTGGAGCAAATTTGTTTGCAGCTTATTTGTTTGCAACAAATTGTTTGTAGCAAATTGTTTGTAGCAAATTGTTTGCAGCAAATTTGTTTGTGGGAAATTGTTTGTAGCAAATTGTTTGTAGCAAATTGTTTGTAGCAAACTGTTTGTAGCAAATTTGTTTGCAGCAAATTGTTTGTAGCAAATTGTTTGCAGCAAATTGTTTGTTGCAAATTGTTTGTAGCAAATTGTTTGCAGCAAATTTGTTTGCAGCAAATTGTTTGTAGCAAATTGTTTGTAGCAAACTGTTTGTAGCAAATTGTTTGTAGCAAATTGTTTGCAGCAAATTGTTTGCAGCAAATTTGTTTGCAGCAAATTGTTTGTTTTTGTAGCAAACTGTTTGTAGCAAATTGTTTGCAGCAAATTTGTTTGCAGCAAATTGTTTGTAGCAAATTGTTTGTAGCAAATTGTTTGCAGCAAATTGTTTGTAGCAAATTGTTTGTAGCAAATTTGTTTGCAGCAAATTTGTTTGTTTGAGCAAATTGTTTTGCAGCAAATTGTTTGTAGCAAATTGTTTGCAGCAATTTTGTTTGCAGCAAATTTGTTTGTAGGAAATTGTTTGTTGCAAATTGTTTGTAGCAAATTGTTTGCAGCAATTTTGTTTGCAGCAAATGGTTTGTGGCAAATTGTTTGCAGCAAATTTGTTTGTCGCAAACTGTCTGTAGCAAATTGTTTGCAGCAAATTGTTTGCAGCAAATTTGTTTGTAGGATATTGTTTGCAGCAAATTGTTTGCAGCAAATTTGTTTGTAGCAAATTGTTTGTAGCAAATTGTTTGTTTTTGTAGCAAACTGTTTGTAGCAAATTGTTTGCAGCAAATTGTTTGCAGCAAATTTGTTTGCAGCAAATTGTTTGTAGCAAATTGTTTGTAGCAAACTTGTTTGTAGCAAATTTTTTTGCAGCAAATTGTTTGCAGCAAATTGTTTGTAGGACATTGTTTGCAGCAAATTGTTTGTAGCAAATTGTTTGCAGCAAATTGTTTGCAGCAAATTTGTTTGCAGCAAATTTGTTTGTAGGAAATTGTTTGTTGCAAATTGTTTGTAGCAAATTGTTTGCAGCAATTTTGTTTGCAGCAAATGGTTTGTGGCAATTTGTTTGCAGCTAATTGTTTGGAGCAAATTTGTTTGTAGCAAATTTGTTTGCAGCAAATTGTTTGTAGCAAATTGTTTGTAGCAAATTGTTTGGAGCAAATTTGTTTGTGGCAAATTGTTTGTAGCAAATTGTTTGTAGCAAATTGTTAATAGCAAACTGTTTGTAGCAAATTGTTTGCAGCAAATTGTTTGCAGCAAATTTGTTTGCAGCAAATTGTTTGCAGCAAATTGTTTGTAGCAAATTGTTTGTAGCAAACTGTTTGTTGCAAATTTTTTGCAGCAAAGTTGTTTGCAGCAAATTGTTTGTAGCAAATTGTTTGCAGCAAATTGTTTGCAGCAAATTTGTTTGCAAAATTGTTTGTAGCAAATTGTTTGCAGCAAATTTGTTTGCTGCAAATTGTTTGTAGCAAATTGTTTGTAGCAAACTGTTTGTAGCAAATTGTTTGTAGCAAATTGTTTGCAGCAAATTTGTTTGCAGCAAATTTGTTTGCAGCAAATTGTTTGTAGCACATTGTTTGTAGCAAACTGTTTGTAGCAAATTTTTTTGCAGCAAATTGTTTGCAGCAAATTGTTTGTAGCAAATTGTTTGTAGCAAATTGTTTGCAGCAAATTTGTTTGCAGCAAATTGTTTGTAGCAAATTTGTTTGCAGCAAATTTGTTTGTAGCAAATTGTTTGTTGCAAATTGTTTGTAGCAAATTGTTTGCAGCAATTTTGTTTGCAGCAAATTTGTTTGTAGGAAATTGTTTGTTGCAAATTGTTTGTAGCAAATTGTTTGCAGCAATTTTGTTTGCAGCAAATGGTTTGTGGCAATTTGCTTGCAGCTAATTGTTTGGAGCAAATTTGTTTGCAGCAAATTATTTGTAGCACATTGTTTGCAGCAAATTGTTTGTAGCAAATTGTTTGTAGCAAATTGTTTGCAGCAAATTTGTTTGTGGGAAATTGTTTGTAGCAAATTGTTTGTAGCAAATTGTTAATAGCAAACTGTTTGTAGCAAATTGTTTGCAGCAAATTGTTTGCAGCAAATTTGTTTGCAGCAAATTGTTTGTAAATGTTTGAGCAAACTGTTTGTAGCAAATTTTTTGCAGCAAATTGTTTGCAGCAAATTGTTTGTAGCAAATTGTTTGCAGCAAATTGTTTGCAGCAAATTGTTTGTAGCAAATTGTTTGCAGCAAATTGTTTGCAGCAAATTGTTTGCAGCAAATTTGTTTGTAGGAAATTGTTTGTTGCAAATTGTTTGTAGCAAATTGTTTGCAGCAATTTTGTTTGCAGCAAATGGTTTGTGGCAATTTGCTTGCAGCTAATTGTTTGGAGCAAATTTGTTTGTTTGCAGCAAATTTGTTTGCAGCAAATTGTTTGTAGCAAATTGTTTGTAGCAAATTGTTTGCAGCAAATTTGTTTGTGGGAAATTGTTTGTAGCAAATTGTTTGTAGCAAATTGTTTGTAGCAAACTGTTTGTAGCAAATTGTTTGCAGCAAATTGTTTGCAGCAAATTTGTTTGCAGCAAATTGTTTGCAGCAAATTTGTTTGCAGCAAATTGTTTGCAGCAAATTGTTTGTAGCAAATTGTTTGTAGCAAATTGTTTGTAGCAAATTGTTTGCAGCAAATTTGTTTGCAGCAAATTGTTTGTGGCAAATTTGTTTGCAGCAAATTGTTTGCAAATTTGTTTGTAGCAAATTTGTTTGCAGCAAATTGTTTGTAGCAAATTGTTTGTAGCAAATTGTTTGTAGCAAATTGTTTGTAGCAAATTGTTTGCAGCAAATTTGTTTGTGGCAAATTGTTTGTAGCAAATTGTTTGTAGCAAATTGTTTGTAGCAAATTGTTTGCAGCAAATTGTTTGCAGCAAATTGTTTGTAGCAAATTTGTTTGCAGCAAATTGTTTGTAGCAAATTTGTTTGCAGCAAATTGTTTGTAGCAAATTTGTTTGTAGCAAATTGTTTGTAGCAAATTGTTTGCAGCAAATTTGTTTGCAGCAAATTGTTTGTAGCAAATTGTTTGTAGCAAATTGTTTGTAGCAAATTGTTTGCAGCAAATTTGTTTGCAGCAAATTGTTTGCAGCAAATTGTTTGTAGCAAATTGTTTGTAGCAAATTTGTTTGCAGCAAATTGTTTGTAGCAAATTGTTTGTAGCAAATTGTTTGCAGCAAATTTGTTTGCAGCAAATTGTTTGTAGCAAATTGTTTGTAGCAAATTGTTTGCAGCAAATTTGTTTGCAGCAAATTGTTTGTAGCAAATTGTTTGTAGCAAATTGTTTGCAGCAAATTGTTTGTAGCCAATTGCTTGCAGCAAATTGTTTGCAGCAAATTGTTTGCAGCAAATTGTTTATAGCACATTGTTTGTAGCAAACTGTTTGTTGCAAATTTTTTGCAGCAAAGTTGTTTGCAGCAAATTGTTTGTAGCACATTGTTTGCAGCAAATTGTTTGTTGCAAATTGTTTGCAGCAAATTTGTTTGTGGGAAATTGTTTGTAGCAAATTGTTTGTAGCAAATTGTTTGTAGCAAATTGTTTGTAGCAAATTGTTTGCAGCAAATTGTTTGCAAATTTGTTTGCAGCAAATTGTTTGTCAGCAAATTGTTTGTAGCAAATTGTTTGCAGCAAATTGTTTGTAGCAAATTGTTTGCAGCAAATTTGTTTGCAGCAAATTGTTTGTAGCACATTGTTTGCAGCAAATTGTTTGTTGCAAATTGTTTGCAGCAAATTTGTTTGTGGGAAATTGTTTGTAGCAAATTGTTTGTAGCAAATTGTTAATAGCAAACTGTTTGTAGCAAATTGTTTGCACCAAATTGTTTGCAGCAAATTTGTTTGCAGCAAATTGTTTGCAGCAAATTGTTTGCAGCAAATTGTTTGCAGCAAATTGTTTGCAGCAAATTTGTTTGTAGGAAATTGTTTGTAGCAAATTGTTTGTAGCAAATTGTTTGCAGCAATTTTGTTTGCAGCAAATGGTTTGTGGCAAATTGTTTGCAGCAAATTGTTTGCAGCAAATTGTTTGCAGCTTATTTGTTTGCAGCAAATTGTTTGTTGCAAATTGTTTGTAGCAAATTGTTTTTAGCAAATTTGTTTGCTGCAAATTTGTTTGTGGGAAATTGTTTGTAGCAAATTTGTTTGCTGCAAATTTGTTTGTAGGAAATTGTTTGTTGCAAATTGTTTGTAGCAAATTGTTTGCAGCAAATTTGTTTGTGGGAAATTGTTTGTAGCAAATTGTTTGTAGCAAATTGTTTGTAGCAAATTGTTTGTAGCAAATTGTTTGCAGCAAATTGTTTGCAGCAAATTTGTTTGCAGCAAATTGTTTGTAGCAAAAATGTTTGTAGCAAATTTTTTGCAGCAAAGTTGTTTGCAGCAAATTGTTTGTAGCAAATTGTTTGCAGCAAATTGTTTGTAGCAAATTGTTTGTAGCAAATTGTTTGCAGCAAAATTGTTTGCAGCAAATTTGTTTGTAGGAAATTGTTTGTTGCAAATTATTTGTAGCAAATTGTTTGCAGCAATTTTGTTTGCAGCAAATGGTTTGTGGCAATTTGCTTGCAGCTAATTGTTTGGAGCAAATTTGTTTGTGGGAAATTGTTTGTAGCAAATTGTTTGTAGCAAATTGTTAATAGCAAACTGTTTGTAGCAAATTGTTTACACCAAATTGTTTGCAGCAAATTTGTTTGCAGCAAATTGTTTGCAGCAAATGGTTTGTGGCAATTTGCTTGCAGCTAATTGTTTGGAGCAAATTTGTTTGCAGCTTATTTGTTTGCAACAAATTGTTTGTAGCAAATTGTTTGTAGCAAATTGTTTGTAGCAAATTGTTTGTAGCAAATTGTTTGTAGCAAATTGTTTGCAGCAAATTTGTTTGTGGGAAATTGTTTGTAGCAAATTGTTTGTAGCAAATTGTTTGCAGCAATTTTGTTTGCAGCAAATGGTTTGTGGCAATTTGCTTGCAGCTAATTGTTTGGAGCAAATTTGTTTGCAGCTTATTTGTTTGCAGCAAATTGTTTGTAGCAAATTGTTTGTAGCAAATTGTTTGCAGCAAATTTGTTTGCTGCAAATTGTTTGTAGCACATTGTTTGTAGCAAACTGTTTGTAGCAAATTGTTTGTAGCAAATTGTTTGCACCAAATTGTTTGCAGCAAATTTGTTTGCAGCAAATTGTTTGTAGCACATTGTTTGTAGCAAACTGTTTGTAGCAAATTTTTTGCAGCAAAGTTGTTTGCAGCAAATTGTTTGTAGCACATTGTTTGCAGCAAATTGTTTGTTGCAAATTGTTTGTAGCAAATTGTTTTTAGCAAATTTGTTTGCTGCAAATTTGTTTGTAGGAAATTGTTTGTTGCAAATTTGTTTGCAGCAAATTTGTTTGTAGAAAATTGTTTGTTGCAAATTGTTTGTAGCAAATTGTTTGCAGCAATTTTGTTTGCAGCAAATGGTTTGTGGCAATTTGCTTGCAGCTAATTGTTTGGAGCAAATTTGTTTGCAGCTTATTTGTTTGCAGCAAATTGTTTGTAGCAAATTGTTTGTAGCAAATTGTTTGTAGCAAATTGTTTGCAGCAAATTTGTTTGCAGCAAATTGTTTGCAGCAAATTGTTTGTAGCAAACTGTTTGTAGCAAATTGTTTGCAGCAAATTGTTTGCAGCAAATTTTGTTTGCAGCAAATTTGTTTGTAGGAAATTGTTTGTTGCAAATTGTTTGTAGCAAATTGTTTGCAGCAATTTTGTTTGCAGCAAATTTGTTTGCAGCAAATTGTTTGTAGCACATTGTTTGTAGCAAATTGTTTGTAGCAAATTGTTTGCAGCAAATTTGTTTGCAGCAAATTTGTTTGTAGGAAATTGTTTGTTGCAAATTGTTTGTAGCAAATTGTTTGCAGCAATTTTGTTTGCAGCAAATGGTTTGTGGCAATTTGCTTGCAGCTAATTGTTTGGAGCAAATTTGTTTGCAGCTTATTTGTTTGCAACAAATTGTTTGTAGCAAATTGTTTGTAGCAAATTGTTTGCAGCAAATTTGTTTGTGGGAAATTGTTTGTAGCAAATTGTTTGTAGCAAATTGTTAATAGCAAACTGTTTGTAGCAAATTGTTTGCAGCAAATTGTTTGCAGCAAATTTGTTTGCAGCAAATTGTTTGCAGCAAATTGTTTGTAGCACATTGTTTGTAGCAAACTGTTTGTTGCAAATTTTTTGCAGCAAAGTTGTTTGCAGCAAATTGTTTGTAGCACATTGTTTGCAGCAAATTGTTTGTTGCAAATTGTTTGTAGCAAATTGTTTGCAGCAAATTTGTTTGCTGCAAATTGTTTGTAGCACATTGTTAATAGCAAACTGTTTGTAGCAAATTGTTTGTAGCAAATTGTTTGCACCAAATTGTTTGCAGCAAATTTGTTTGCAGCAAATTGTTTGTAGCACATTATTTGTAGCAAACTGTTTGTAGCAAATTTTTTGCAGCAAAGTTGTTTGCAGTAAATTGTTTGTAGCACATTGTTTGTAGCAAATTGTTTGCAGCAAATTTTTTTGTGGGAAATTGTTTGTAGCAAATTTGTTTGCTGCAAATTTGTTTGTAGGAAATTGTTTGTTGCAAATTGTTTGTAGCAAATTCTTTGCAGCAATTTTGTTTGCAGCAAATTTGTTTGTAGGAAATTGTTTGTTGCAAATTGTTTGTAGCAAATTGTTTGCAGCAATTTTGTTTGCAGCAAATTGTTTGTAGCAAATTGTTTGCAGCAAATTTGTTTGCAGCAAATTGTTTGTAGCAAATTGTTTGTAGCAAATTGTTTGCAGCAAATTTGTTTGTGGGAAATTGTTTGTAGCAAATTGTTTGTAGCAAATTGTTAATAGCAAACTGTTTGTAGCAAATTGTTTGCACCAAATTGTTTGCAGCAAATTTGTTTGCAGCAAATTGTTTGTAGCACATTGTTTGTAGCAAACTGTTTGTAGCAAATTTTTTGCAGCAAAGTTGTTTGCAGCAAATTGTTTGTAGCACATTGTTTGCAGCAAACTGTTTGTAGCAAATTGTTTGCAGCAAATTGTTTGCAGCAAATTTGTTTGCAGCAAATTTGTTTGTAGGAAATTGTTTGTTGCAAATTGTTTGTAGCAAATTGTTTGCAGCAATTTTGTTTGCAGCAAATGGTTTGTGGCAATTTGCTTGCAGCTAATTGTTTGGAGCAAATTTGTTTGCAGCTTATTTGTTTGCAGCAAATTGTTTGTAGCAAATTGTTTGTAGCAAATTGTTTGCAGCAAATTTGTTTGTAGCAAATTGTTTGTAGCAAATTGTTAATAGCAAACTGTTTGTAGCAAATTGTTTGCACCAAATTGTTTGCAGCAAATTTGTTTGCAGCAAATTGTTTGCAGCAAATTGTTTGTAGCACACTCTTTGTAGCAAACTGTTTGTAGCAAATTGTTTGCAGCAATTTTGTTTGCAGCAAATTGTTTGTAGGAAATTGTTTGTTGTTTGTAGCAAATTGTTTGCAAATTGCAAATGGTTTGTGGCAATTTGCTTGCAGCTAATTGTTTGGAGCAAATTTGTTTGCAGCTTATTTGTTTGCAACAAATTGTTTGTAGCAAATTGTTTGTAGCAAATTGTTTGTAGCAAATTGTTTGTAGCAAATTGTTTGTAGCAAATTGTTTGCAGCAAATTTGTTTGTGGCAAATTGTTTGTAGCAAATTGTTTGTAGCAAATTGTTTGTAGCAAATTGTTTACAGCAAGTTTGTTTGCAGCAAATGGTTTGTGGCAATTTTCTTGCAGCTTATTGTTTGGAGCAAATTTGTTTGCAGGAAATTGTTTGTATGCAACAAATTGTTTGTAGCAAATTGTTTGTAGCAAATTGTTTGCAGCAAATTGTTTGCAAATTGTTTGCAGCAAATTTGTTTGCAAAATTGTTTGTAGCAAATTTGTTTGCAGCAAATTGTTTGCAGTTTGTTGTTTTGTAGCAAATTTGTTTGCAGCAAATTTGTTTGCAGCAAATTTGTTTGCAGCAAATTGTTTTGTTTGTAAATTGTTTAGCAAATTGTTTGTAGCAAATTTGTTTGTAGCAAATTTGTTTGCAGCAAATTGTTTGTAGCAAATTTGTTTGCAGCAAATTTGTTTGTAGCAAATTGTTTGTAGCAAATTGTTTGTAGCAAATTGTTTGCAGCAAATTTGTTTGCAGCAAATTGTTTGTGGCAAATTGTTTGCAGCTAAATTGTTTGTAGCAAATTTGTTTGCAGCAAATTTGTTTGCAGCAAATTGTTTGTAGCAAATTTGTTTGCAGCAAATTGTTTGTAGCAAATTGTTTGCAGCAAATTGTTTGCAGCAAATTTGTTTGTAGCAAATTGTTTGTAGCAAATTGTTTGTAGCAAATTGTTTGCAGCAAATTTTTTGCAGCAAATTGTTTGTAGCAAATTGTTTGCAGCAAATTGTTTGCAGCAAATTTGTTTGCAGCAAATTGTTTGTAGCAAATTGTTTGCAGCAAATTGTTTGTAGCAAATTGTTTACAAGTTTGTTTGTAGCAAATTGTTTGTAGCAAATTGTTTGGAGCAAATTGTTTGTAGCAAATTGTTTGCAGCAAATTTGTTTGCAGCAAATTGTTTGTAGCAAATTGTTTGTAGCAAATTGTTTGTAGCAAATTGTTTGCAGCAAATTTGTTTTGGCAGCAAATTGTTTGCAGCAAATTGTTTGTAGCAAATTGTTTGTAGCAAATTGTTTGCAGCAAATTGTTTGTAGCAAATTTGTTTGTAGCAAATTGTTTGTAGCAAATTGTTTGTAGCAAATTGTTTGCAGCAAATTTGTTTGCAGCAAATTTGTTTGCAGTTTGTTAGCAAATTGTTTGCAGCAAATTTGTTTGTTTAGCAAATTGTTTATTTGTAGCAAATTGTTTGTAGCAAATTGTTTGTAGCAAATTGTTTGCAGCAAATTTGTTTGCAGCACAATGGTTTGGGCAGCAAATTGTTTGCAGCAAATTGTTTGCAGCAAATTTGTTTGCAGCAAATTGTTTGTAGCAAATTGTTTGTAGCAAATTGTTTGCAGCAAATTTGTTTGTAGCAAATTGTTTGTAGCAAATTGTTTGTAGCAAATTGTTTGTATCACTTATTGTTTGCAGCAAATTGTGTTGCAGCAAATGGTTTGTGGCAATTTTTTTGCAGCAAATTGTTTATTGTTTGCAGCAAATTGTTTGTAGCACATTGTTTGCAGCAAATTGTTTGTTGCAAATTGTTTGTAGCAAATTGTTTGCAGCAAATTTGTTTGCTGCAAATTGTTTGTAGCAAATTGTTAATAGCAAACTGTTTGTAGCAAATTGTTTGCACCAAATTGTTTGTAGCAAATTTGTTTGCAGCAATTTGTTTGCAGCAAAATTGTTTGCAGCAAATTGTTTGTAGCAAATTGTTTTGCAGCAAATTTGTTTGTAGCAA
>JAECWX010000354.1:0-17103 GCA_018151165.1 Drosophila arawakana | reverse complement strand
ACCGGGTGTGCCCCCGTGAGCTGACGGGGTGACGGGGCGGGGGTGGAACCGCCGTCCCGTGAGCGTGCGAATGGGTTTGACGGGACAGCCCCCGCCAAGCCTCCCCGTGAACATGGCTTGCCACATCGCCATGCAAAAGGCGCATGGGCCTGCCTGTCCGGGCTGTCCGGGCTGAGCCTTTGCCAATGTGGTAAGCCCGGACAGCTACCACCCGCAGAAAACTGCCATTTTTTCAGTTTGTCCGGGCTGTCCGGGCTGTCCTAGCTAAAATCTGACCATAAAATAAAAAATAAATAAAAATACCTTCCCCCTGCACCCCCTGCCCGTGGCGTCTGGCGGGTTATGTATTTTATTTTCCATAATCCCCAGCCCTACCGGCTGACCCACCCGGACAGCCCGGACAGCCCGGACAGTTGCCAAAAAACCGCAGTTTTCTGCGGGTTCTAGCTGTCCTAGCTCCTGTCCTGACAGCCCGGACAAGCCCGGACAAGCCCGGACAGCCAGCCCGGACAGGGTGAATCAAAGGGCGGTTTGAGCATGGATAACAGCGCCTAGCCAGCCAAAACGGCCACAGAAGCCCGTACAGCGTCAAACAGCCTGCAAACGACCAATCACACAGGCAGGCCGAAAAGGTGCCCTGTAACCCCCGTTTATGAGCCTTCCTCATTCCGCTGGTGTAGGGTTATGCACATATCCCCGGCTGGCCTGACCCTTTATAGGTCAGGCAGGCCAGCGGGGGGTATGTGTGTAACCCGTCCCGCTTACGCTCCATTGCCACACGCGCAAAAAGTGACACTTGCAAGAGGAATCCCGGCCCGAGGGGGCAAGGATTGCCACCCCCAGAAAGTTTTTTACACGCGGAAAACCGGGGAAAACTGCCATTTTTCGGTCATTTCTGCAAAAGTGTAAATCTTGGTATGCAGAAACACAGAAATAATTTTCACGTTTTTCGTGATTTTTAAATTACAATAAAGATACTTTTACAGGAAAGTAAAAGCACCATCACAGGAGTATTTGACATGCTAACAGAACAAGCAAGAAGGGAAGAAGCCCTTAAATCAGAAATAACAAATCTAAGACTTTGTTATAATAGCTTACAAGAAGATAACGACAACCTTAAACGTCAGAATGATTACTTATCGCGTGAGTGTGAAATTCTGAAAATAAAGAATGAATCCTTGCAAGTTCTCAACCGTAAATATCGCCAAGAAAACGATACAATCACAGAGTTATTTTATAGAAATTGCGACGAGACAGAGATTTTAGAACATGCCTTACGCCTGCACGATCACTAAAAAGAAAGCCCCCAAAAATGGGGGCTTTTCTCTGTTCAAGCCACCAGCTCCGCCACCTGTTCCGGTAGCGACCTGATAACCCGCACATAAGCAATCGCGTAATCTGGTGGCATAACCCGCGCCTGTTCCCACTCCTGCAACGTCCGCACGGGCACCCTAAAGCGCCTTGCAAAGTCTTCCTGTGTCAGTCCCAGCCGTGTGCGTGTAGTCCTCACCAGTCGGGCTTTATGCCCTCTTTCCAGCCCTTCTGCGCTCACGTCCCTGTCTTCTGGGTCGCTGGGGTCAGCTTTCATGACTATCATATTCTTTTTGTTCTGCATTGTTTGACCTCCTTACGCTTATGAATCTGGGGTGTTGTGGATACTCCCCACGCCACACAAAAACGGCAGTAAATAGCCGGTTTTCAACCATTCCCACGACTTTAAACCGCTCTTCTTTGTCCTGCTCTCTAACGCTCGCAATAAAAATATGGTCTTCATCTTCAAAGATTTTTAGACCAAAATTAAGAGGCAGTCCGTGTTTTTGGCGGTTTATCTGGTCTTTCCGCTCGTCAAACTCACATTCCATACTCATTCTTATACGTGATTCACGTAGTTCGATCAAAGAAAAAGTGACACTAACCCCTGAAAAGTGACACTTCCCAGTTCAAACCGCAAAACTGACAAAACTTTTTCACACCTGAAAAACCGCAGAAAGCTGCCATTTTTCGGGCGTTTCTGCAAAAGTGTAAATCTTGGTATGCAGATTTCTGTAAATATTTTTCACGTTTTTCGTGATTCTTTACTATAATAAAAATAAGAAGACAGACAGCAAAACAAAGTCTTCCACCTTTAACAATCAAGTAAAGGTTTTGCCATTGGAGTAAAGACTATGGAACAGACAACCGAAACATTCTCAAATATTTTTAATACCGCCACTCTTTGCCGTGCCAGAGGCCAGTTTAACCAGCTTGCAAATAATCGTGAAATCATCGAGTTTTTTGCCCCTGTCCTGCCCGGTGAATTTAGCAATTTCAAATCCGCAGGGCACGGAAAAGGCTGTAATCATGATCTTTATGGCTTTGATGTTGAGCGTAAAATGGCTGTAATTCAGGTCAGATTTTCACGCCGGGGATACGGTAAGAGCTATCTGTCAGTAAATAAAGATTATTACCTTTGCGTCCTCAACAATGACGGCACAATGTCCTCTTTTATGGTGCCGGGTTTGAAGGTTCGCGGGGCTGCTCGCTCTACCAAAGATAACAGCCCGGAAGCGGTCGTGACCGCTGCGCTGGCCGGTCTTTTCAGCCTGACACCCGCCAAAATTCGCGCCGGACATTATCTTAATGGTCGTTTCTTTTTTAAAACAAAGAACCCCGTTAAAGCTGAAAATATGGCGGAATACCGCCCGGAAGTGGCTAAAGAAATCGGTGGTTTTCTTTTTAAAACACACGGTTGTCATGTTTTTAATGATAACGCTTTGCCAATCGTCAGATGTTCAAGCATTATCATTCCCACTAACGACAACGCTATAAATGATAACTTTGTTATTGATACGCCATATATAAATGGTTTGCGTCTGTCCGGCCTCTATTCTGTCAAACAGGCGGTTGAGGCCAACGACTAACCACTAAAAACCCCCGGTTTTCCGGGGGTTTTCTTTGGCCCATCATGTAAAAAAGTAACTTGCTGATTATCTGCCTCGCCTCTTCCAATCTTTTAACCGTTTTTTCCGCCTCCATATAATCACGCCTCAAACTGTCCTCCAGCGTCCGCAGGGTTGTGCGTGAGAGGTGCTTACCGCTCTTTATGCTATCAGATACCGCGCGTGACAGTCCCGCCCTTCTAGCGGTCTGTGAGAGGCTAGAAGGGGCGCTTCTCACCCCGTCCAGAACCTCACCAAGATTTATAATGTCCCGATTCATGTTATTTCCCCCATTTTCCGGTGATGATTTCGACAGCGGACGGGCTATAAGTCAGCCTTTTAAAAAGGGAATCTGTATTTCTGTATATGCAGACACACTTTTTAACCAAATAAAAGATAATGAAAGCATAGCAGGGACTATAAACAAGAAACTGCATCGAGCTTTTAAAGCCCGATATTTCGCTATATTTCATTGCTAAAAGCCACAAAAACATAAGTATTAGAACTGTTGCACCACGCATATATAACATGATTAAATCCCCTTCTTTACAGAAAAGACACCGTTTTTAAGCCAAGCGTTAAAGCTTGTCTTATGTCCGTTGTAATAATTAAAGTTTACAATAGAATAGATGCCAGCAAAAAGAATAATGGGAACGCTGGTTACTGCATCACCAATAAAACGAGCCACTAAATCAGCAGTAGAATGGTCAAACCGGAAACTTAAAAAGCCTTGAATTATCCAGAAACCAAGTAAAAACGTAATAATCCACTCAAACATGAAATATGTCTGTTTAAGCTTTTTATTGCGTTCTCTGTCAGTCAAATTCAGGTCTTCAATCCTTACAAAACCGGCCTGATCTTCATTGATTTCGCTTAAAACATTATCAGGAATACCGCGCCAAATGTTTGCGTGAAATTCTGCTTCTCCTTTAAAGGTATTAACAACAGCGTCCGCGCCTGTTGCTTTCATTATTACACCTTTCTTTGTAATATTCATGCTGTCTGCTCCGTATATGCTCAGACTTTATTGTCTGATTACTATATTATAATGTAAAATATGCAACAATGTGCATTTTTTATACTTTTACAGCAATAAAAAAGGGCGGTTTACGAGAAACCGCCCTAATTTCGGGAACATTTTAAAAGGAGCAAAGCGAAGCAAAATGTTGTAACTAACCAAGCCACAATATAAATATACTCCATACTGTCATAAAATGCAAGTGAAATGTCCAAAATACAAGACTTTTCCTTGTTGTATTGCGCTTGTGGTAATTGAATACTTGTCCAGAAATAGAATGTTTTTGTCGGGTAATACAGAAAACGTTATGACAAGGTATTACACCGTATAACAAGGTATGACACGGTAAGTTTTTCACGAAAAACGTGAAAAAGTTACCGTATGACGCGGTAAAGTGGTGTATAATACACTTATAAGGTGGCAATTCCGCCACCTAAAAATGCACATATACGCATTACATACAGGGGAGTATTTGCTATGTCTGATTTTTGGAACGATAAAGAGTTGATGGACACGTTATCTGCCTTGCCTGTTTATCGGGGGTAAAGCAACAGATGCCTTCAAAGAGGCCAACCTTGCGACCAGCACCGCCCGCCATTTCGCCCATTGCCAAGACCGCAAATTGAACCGCAAGACGCTGGATAAACTCGCCAGATTTGCCCGCAAACGGGCCGAGGAACTGCGCGAAAGTATCCATATTCTGCGGGAAATTGCGGACACACTGGAAGATCGCGTGAAGGCTCAGGAATGGAGAGACGCGGCTTGACTTAGCGCCTTATTTCTGTAAATCTGTTTACCAAGATACCCAGATTTAAGGCTGATAAGATGCAAGTTTTTGGTGTGTTAAGCGGGAAAGGTGGCGCGGGAAAATCGACATTTGCGCTTAACCTTGCCCGCTTTTTGTCTCTTCAAAAGAAGAACAATAAAACCGTTCTGATCGACTGCGACCCGCAGGGAACCGCCAGTTTTTGGGCAGAAACGCGCCCCACAGCGCCGGGTTTTGACGTAGCAAAATACACCACGCCGAATCTTCATGAACATATTGCGGACATGGCAAACGGTTATGATAATGTGGTTATTGACGGCCCGCCCCGCGATACGGCTTTGTTCCGCTCTGCGACTTTGGCGTGTGATAAAATTCTAATTCCTCTTGTAACGTCTGCCCCGGATTTATGGTCAACATTGGACTTTCTGGAAATTGTCAAAAACGCCGGAAAACTGCCAGTTTGCCGGGTTGTTTTGAACAGAGTCCGCCCCCGCACAACACTGGCAAAAGAGTTTCCAGAGCTTGCAAAAGAAACGCTTAACATACCGTTTTTAAAGCATTTTGCGGGCGACAGGGTGGCATATGCGGAGTCCATTTCCACGGGCCGAACCCTTTTGATGCACCCGTAAACAAAGCCTGTTTTGAGGAAATGACCGGCATATTCAAGGAATTTCTGAAATGAGCGTTAAACCAAAACTTGCCATTTTGCGTAAGGGTGACGCTGCGCCAGCTCCCACCCCCGCGCCAGAAGCGCAGAAAACTGCGGATTTTGTGCAAGAGGCGGACGAACAGAAAACGGGTGGTGTTAAGCGCGTTACTCTTGACGTGTCAGCATACGCGCATAAATTCCTGAAAAGTTATTGTGCAGATAACGAGATTTCCATAAACGACCTGTTGCGCGACATGATTGATAAGCGTTTTAATATAAAATCAGCTCCGCCACATGCTTATGTGCCACCCCGCAAGCCCAAACTGTCAGACAAAGAAAACCCCCAAAAATAGGGGGTTTTCCGGGCGCTGTGGTAGGGTCTGGCGTTAATAGACGGGTTCCGGGCCTCTGCTCTGTTCCACCTCTTCAAATTCGCTTAAATCGACCTCTTCCGGCCTGTTGCTTTCCAGCTCCACAGGCTCAGGGCTGGCCGGTTCTGGTGCTTCCAGTTTAACCGCTGGGGCACGTTCTGGCTCTGGGTCTTTCAAACCGGGATCATGCAGAACAGGAATAAACCCCCGGTTTTCCGCGATTTCTCGCATGGTCTCAAGAGCAACCGGCACCCCCTTTACCCTTAGTGCAAGGGATACTTGGGGGCATGAATGATACGGCTGACATATATCTTTTAAGTCTTCCATCGCGCCCGTTGTCTCGCCAATACGCGCATAAAATCTATCACGTTTTTGCAAAGATACTGAATTTTTAAAGCCTTTTGACGCTTTATATTCTGTCCATCTCTTACGTTCTGATTCAAGCTGACTCTTAACCTGTCCCAGCCTTTTGCGTTCGGAAAAGTCAAAAAAGCCCAGTTTTCCGCGCTCTTCGTCAAGTTCCGCCTGCTGTTCTTCCAGCGATTCAAAAGCAGAATTTAGGGAGATTTCGGCTGATGTAGGAGCATTTTTAAGCTCTTTTTCGATCTGCGCCGGGGTCTTGTTGACACCATAAAACCGGGCAAAATACGCCTTATTTTCGCGCTCCGGCCTTTGATAATCAGCTATGTTGCAGTTTTGAGAGAAATACAGGTAAGCCGCTTGTATGCCCTGCTCCTGCGCCAATTTCTGAATCTTCATGCTTTCGGCAGTAACGCGAATATCCCGCGAACATTGCGCTTTTGCCCCAAAAAGGGCGATTTCCTCAACTGTGTCGAGACGGTCGAGTGTGCGCGTGACCATTTCACATTCATCATTTGACAGCATGGCAAACGCTTGCGCGTTAAGCTTGTTAAACGTGCTTAAAAAGGTCTGGCGGAAATTCTCTGCATCGGCCTGAATGTCGAGAGAAGGGCGATTTTCCGCCAGTTTTTGGAGCTTTTGAAAGGGTGTTAGGTCGGCGGAAACTGAACCGCCCATATCGCCAGCGCTGCGAACGTGAGAGCTGCTGTCACCGCTACGCGCCACAGAGCTGCCCAGCCGTCCCATGGGAAGGCTCCCCGCACCCGGCGGGCGAACAGAAGCATTGTCATGCGCTTTAACAGCGCTAATACCACTATCGCTACTCCTGCCGTCCAGATCGCTGCGTTTCCGCTTATCTTCATTGCTTCTCTGTTGTTCATTGCCCTTCTCCTTTGTCTGTAATTCCTCTCTCTTATAGGCTACTTTTTGCATATAGTCAAGCATATTTTCAGGTGAATAATTGTGTTTTATTTGAAGTCCTCTTGCTTCCATTTCGGAAGCAACGGCGCTTTTAAAGTCTTCACTTCCGCTTAACTTAACATATTGCCAGCCATACCGCTCTATACTGTCAACCAGATCGCTGATTGCTTCCTGTGACGGCTTCCCTTCAAGAGCCAGTCCTTTGCCATAGTCGTAAAGCTTGGCACCGGAATCATACGTGAGCAACCACATTTCATCCGATATTTTACGCGCCTTGCGCTTTTTAGCCTCGTCGTCTGTCCATTCCCGAAGCAAAATTTCGGCAAGATCAGGGTCAGATATTGCCCTATTTATAGGTAAATCATCAGTATTCATGTCACATACTCCTTTTATTGACATGACTTATTATAGCATAAAAAATGCAATGTTCCGCTTTTTAGTGAACAAAAGTAAATAAATGATGTTATAATGTAAGTATTCCGGGCACACGGTAACTTCCCTGCATCTCTAACATAAGGAAAAAGTATGCAGTTTTAGGAGTAATTTACATGACTATTGCAACAGATTTAGCTCAAGGGGTCGGAAATGACGACATAGGCAAGCATCTGCTTTCCGTCATTTTCCCGGCGCTTACGGGTGGAACAGACAGCATACCCGCGACCGCGCTAGGTAATACCGTATTTATATTAAATACATGTCTTGCATTTCTTGCGTCTGGCCTTTTGTCATATGTTTTCCTGAAAATGATTGTGAACGCCGGGAAACATGGAAATCTGACAAAAGGAACGGACTCCCTCTGGGGTAGTATTCGCGTTTTTATCGGCATTTCTGCACTTGCCCCGGCAATAAAAGGCTATTCAGTCGCAAGCTTTTTGATTGTCAATATTTCGCTTTTGGGTATGAATATTGCGAATAAGATGTGGGCTGAATACGCGCAAACAGTATCAACGCCTTCCGTTCTGTCACCGACACTTCCAGACACTAACAAGCTTGCGATGGCGATTGCGGAAGCAGAAGCCTGTAACGCTTATGTGTCAATGTCAGAAGGTTCGAGCGCACTTCTGGCGCACCAGCAGGTGCCGGATTTGGGGCCTAAAGGGTGGACAAATGCCGGTATTTTGGCAAATTCGACAACATACGCGGGCGATATTTATAATTTGGTAAGTAATGCTGTCACAGGTGGCAATTATAACACAAATAAATCATCACAACGCGCAGTTGAGAATTTGGAATATGGAGAATGTGGCCGTATTCAAGGCACTTTTGCTGTTGGTTCTGGTGATTCATCTGCGTTTGATACAAAAAGAATGAGCGATATTAACGCTTTTGCTCAAAAACTTCGCCCTGCGATGTTACAGCTCGCGCAATATGCGTATGGTGGTGTTGATAGTGCAGACCAGCTCACAGACGCAACGGGTCAGCTTGTCGCAACAATAGAGCAATCAAAGCAGGAGCTAGACAAAGCACTTGTTAAAGACGCAGAGTCTTATGTTGATGCAATAAACGCAAACAATGGAACGTCAAAAACAGAGTTTAATGACAGCGTTAATAAATACGGATTCATGACTGTTGTTCCATATTTTTACAATATTGAGTCCATGCAAACACTTGTTAGCTCTTTTGCGTCAACAATACCTTCATATTCGTCTGATGCACACGACAAAATGCTTTCTATGCTTAGACAGGATTTTGTGACAAAGCATAAAAACCTTGTAGATGCTTTTAGTTCTGCAATTTCAGAAGCAGAAAAGGCTATAGCAGGGCAGGAAGGCTTTGAAAGTGACGCTTTGGCAAGTATTCGTCAGGCATCTACCGCAGAACTGAATGAAGACGACAGCAACGACAATGTTGCATCTCTTTATAACAAAGTGTCGTTTAAACTTTTCAGCCTGATTGAGCAGCATATTACTAATGTAAAACCGGAAATTGGCACAGAATTGGGGCAGATTTCTTACATTGGCAATGAGATTGTGAACGCTACAAGCGCAATCATTGGCGCGGGCACTGTTGCCCAGCTACACCCGGCGGGTAAAGCTGTGGCTATGGTAGCAGCGAAAGCAGCTAACCACCCGCTCGGAATCATGTTTTTACTCCCATTCGCGGCGCTTTTTGCAAGTGGTGTAATGCTTGCTTATGTCCTGCCCATGCTTCCATCTCTCGCGCTGTTCTTTTTGTGTGTGAATTACATTTTTAAAGTCATACATATGACGCTGGTTGCGCCGTTTTGGATGATTACGCACATAAACTTTGAAGAAAGAGGCGGTTTTGCAGGCAATACGGAAGGAACAGGTTATAAAGTTTTAGCAACAATGTTGTTTGAACCGGCCTGCATTATTTTGGGCGCTATTGCTTCCATTTTTGTTCTCGACATTTATATTCGCGCCTTTGAAATGCTCATTATGCCAATGTTTAGAAGCTCAGGAATGGGCGCAGGTTTTGGCGTGATTGCAGTTTTTGTGAGCCTTGGAATCATCGCTTATGTCCATTTTCAGGGCGTTAAGCTTTGCATCAAAACGCCGGGAAAGCTGGTTGAGTTTATGGAAAAGCTGGCTGGTTGGAGCGGATTCAACGACAATAACGCAGCACATGAAGAAGCTGGGGCAGTCATGGGCGTGGTGTCTTCTGGTGCTGGTCGCTTCGGCAACCCCGGCCACAGCCTGCGCCCCGGCGCTGGTGCAGGCGACAAAGGGGGCAACACTGTTACCCCCGGTGGCAATGGTGGGCCGGGAACCGTTGCACCTGGCGCAAGCGGGCAGGGCAACGTAACCCCCGGCCAGTCCGCACCGGCTGGTGCTGGTGGGCCGGGACATGGGCAGGCTGGGCGCTTTGCTCACTTGCGTATGTCTAACCCAGCGCCACAGCGCAGGGGGTGGAGCTGGCAACACAGGCGCAGGGCAGGGCAATGGGCACATTAACAGCCCGTCCCATCAGTCAGGACAGGAAGAGGCACCCGCCCCGCTGTGGCCGTCTCACCTGCGCCCGGAGCGCACCAACGACAATAATGAAGAAGGGGAAGGGGTATGAACGCCCCGGCCCATTTCTTTGGGTTGCTGTCCGCCATTGCGGACGGCATAACCCGCCCCGGCCCTGCATTTTATGCCAGAATTTGCGGGATTTCCTCACGTCACATTCTCAACATTCTGTCAGGCAAAGCACATCTGACAGACAGCGTAAGGCGTAAAGCGCGGGAAAATCTGGCAGAACATATAAAAAACTGTGAAGCCGTTTTGTCCCAGCTCTAACCGCTAAAACCCCCGGTTTTCTGGGGGTTTTCCTTTGAACATAAAGAAACCCGCCAACCTTAAAAGGTTAGCGGGTTCTCTCACAGAGTAAATCGACTAAAGCAAACATACACTATACAGACAGCAAGATTATTATACACACTTTTTTCTGCAAATCAAGAAAAAAATGGTATATGGAAACCAAGAAATACAGAAATTTAGGCGTTAGAAAGTAGCATTATTCTGCCTTTAAGCCTCAAACCGCTTATTACGTTTGACAGCTCATATTGCCTTGCTTGCGAAAAATCCTTGTATGTATCAACAATAAACGACTTTTCGCTTTTATTCAGTGCATGGGCAATAAAGACATGACCGGCGCGGGCAAGACGTGCTGTTTCCGCCGTTACAGGGTCATTTTGTGTGCGTTTATAAAGCGCAGTTTGAATGTCTGGCAGGAAATACGGATTTCCTGTCAATTCACGGCTGATTTGTCTTAACTCTTTAATATCCATGATTATTTCCTCCTTTCATGGGTGGTGATGATGCGCTTAAAACGGCACATCATCAGCGTTGTTTCCGTGCCACTCTCCGCCCGGTGGCACATCGGAAGCAGAAACAGGGGCAGAAACCGGGGGTTTAATTCCCCATTCTTCAACGTCCCACACCTTCGCACCTGCTGGCAGACAGTTTTTAACAAATTCCTCACGCGCAAGCGGTAGTCCTGCCATTATATAGCAATGCCTGCGACCTTGACCAAGTAATTCTGTATCAGGTTCAAGAACCTGTGCTTTACTGTTGCTGTTCAATACAGCATTTCCCATAATTTTAACAAATGTCTTGCCAAATTCGTTCTTTTCAACACGCTTTGTATTGCCAGCGTCTTTTTTATACTCCAAAAACGCTTGATATATAACATCTTTGAAGACAATTCCGCCTTCATTATTCCATTGCTGGGCATCTGAAAGTGTATGTTTAAGCAATGAACGCTGACGAAAAACACCATCTGTAAGAACAGACATGATAAAAGCATGTTCGATTGGTAGAGTTGAAATAGTATCTTCCACTTGTGCCGTATTTTGCGGGACTTTTGAGATAAGTTCTTTATTTATCTCATAGTTCAAAATATAGCGATAAAATGCGCGAACAGCCACAGGAATCAGGTCTGGTTTGTCAGCCGGGGGCATGATTTCTGCCATTAACGGGGCGAAATACTCAGCACTTCCGGGCTTGTTTTGTGCATACTGATTATTAACGCGAAACACAACAAAACGGCGGTTTGACGCTTCAATGTTAATAACTGTTTCAGACTGGCTGAAAAACTGGAATCGCATACGATTATCGAGCTGAATCGCTGCTTTTCCTTTCAGGTTTAGGCTTAAAACTGACCCCCCGATCATACCTTTAAATCTGTTTGCAGCTTTTAAATCACCGTGCCAAAGCGCCTCTTCCGCCACACAAAGCAATTTTGCAACGAGCTGATCTTGAAAATCGCCGGTAAAAGTGTTCGGGTCAGAAGAAGAAAGGTAGTGATTTTTGCCGATGATTTTTGCCAGCACGTAATCGGCAAATAATGTTTTACCTGTTCCCTGCTCAGAATGAAATATAAGAGCCTTATCTGTTATTTCATCAGGTTTTTTGGAACATGTGAGCAAGCCACGACAGGTAATAATCCGCCATTATCGGGTCATTATTACATAAGACTTCGCGGATATGGCGCAATGTATATTTGCATTTATCTTCGTAATCGTCACCATCGTATGGCTTGCAACCCCAGCCCGTCCATAGATTGAAATTGACATCATCGGGCTTGCGCTCGACGCCGGGGTGAAAGGCTAAACCGTCATAAATAGTAAGATTTGGGGCGGAACGAATGAGGCTTGCACGTGTGCATTTCTGCCAGCGCGTAACCTCAAAAGTTACGGGGTCAATGACGGCGGGCATGTCATGCACGCTCTCATTCATCGACTCTTCAAACGCGGTAATGCTGTAAAGAGGAACGTCTGACCCCCGGCTTGCGGAATCAAAGCTGGAATTACGCGCAGATTTCCAGTATTTCACGTCACCATTGTTTTCCAGTCGGAAAATGCGGTGTCTGAATTCGGCATATTCCTGCGCTTTTCTCGTCTCTTTCAGGGCGATTTCGTACAGGTCGCCCAGATCGCGCCCGCTCATTCTCAGCTCATGAATCTGGGCTGTGAGACGATCACGAAACGGCTTATCTTCATCTGGAATCGCGTCTAAAACAGCCTGAATCCGCTCTATTTTCTCTTCCGTGGAAAGAGCGTCTGGATTATCAGCAGGCGCTTTGCGCGGGCGTCCACGTCCTCGCTTGCGCTGCTCCTGTTCTTGTCCGTCCTGTCCATTGGCGAACGCTTCCGGCTCAGGTGGTAAGCCACCTGTTGCCCTGCGCCTGCGCCTCTGGCTGGCTGTCAGAGGGACAACATTTCCTGTGTTTTGTGTGTCTGTGTCTGTGTTTGCTTGCTGTGACATGTCTTCACCCCTTCGGGTTTGAGATCACGGCCCCGCCGACTGGAAGACATAGAAGCGTTACGCTCGGCAATCACATCATCAAGATTGACGATGTGAACATTTGCAAAAGGGGCTTTTTCCGCAGGAATCCGCCCTCTTTGCACCCATTGCCGGACAGTTTTCACATTTACGCCGGATTCTTTGGCTGCTTGCGCTGTTGTCATTTTTGCTAAATTCGACATTTGCAACCCCCCAAAAAACTGGTATAACGTGACTATAGAACAAGACGCTTCGCGTGTCCTCCAAAGCCTCGACTGGTTCCCGCCGGTCGGGGCTTTTTCATTTCTGAACCGCTTAAAATTATTGTAGTCGGGGAATGACAAAAATTCCAGCGGTTTTATGCAAGCGACACAGAATTTTGCACAGGGCAAAGAAAAACCCCGGAAAACCGGGGTTTCTCATGATCGCCGTTTTTCAGATTATGAAGGTTCCGGCCCGCGATTTTTGGGCTGGTTGCTTCTGGTGGCATTTTCCAGCTCTTCGCGCAGGCGGGCAATCTCGGCTTTAAGCTCTGTGTTTTCGGTAACAACGGGCGTAAGCTGCTCACGTGTGATAAGGGAACCTTCCGCTTTGCCCTTTTGGAAAGCATCGTCCCTTTCCGTTGTCAGGGTTTTTGTTGTTTTTTCAAGGACTTCTGCCTTACCCTCGGCTTTAAGAGCACGTTCCTTAAACGCTTCAAGGCTTTCCGTGATGCGCTTGTTAGATTCTGCGAGTTCCGTTATTTTATCGACAACTTGCTTAATCTGACTGTCTTTTTCAGAAATAAGCTTATCTTTGCTGTTCAGCTCTTCGCGCATTTTAGTAAGCTCAGAAGCGCGGTCTTCCGCCAATTTCTCGGCATTTGCGCGGGCTTCCTGCTCACTTTTAAGCGTTGCGCTTGCGCTGTTAAGCTTGCCGGTTAGCTCGTTAATTTCGCTTTCTCGCTCTTCCAGCGTTTCAAGACGATCTTTAGCCAGTTGTTCGGCGCTTTTACGGGCCTGCTGTTCGGTTGTAAGGTCGTCTTTAACGCTTTCCAGATAGCTTTTTGTGCTGGTCAGTTCGCTTGTCATGCGACCGATAATCGAAGCCTGACCTTTATTTTCCTGCTCAAGAGTGACATTCGCTTGCACAAGTTCGCCGTTCTTCTCTTTCAGATCGTCAAACAGCTTTGTTATATCTGCAAGTTTTTCAGATGTTGAAGAAAGCTCTTTAGACGTTTTTGAAAGTTCCGCTGTTGTATCTTCAAGTTTTGCTTCTGCGCTATTGGCGCGGGCTTCTTCCGCTGTTTTGGACAGAATAAGAGAACCTATCTCCTTTTCCTGTCCTGTCACCTTTTCCGCCAGCTCTTTAGCCTGATTTTCCGCGATTTCCCGCGCTTTTTCGGCTTCCTCTTTGGCCCTGACAGCTTCGAGCGAATGGGTCAGACTGGCGAGACGTTCAGCAGCTTTTGCCTTTTCTGCTTCATATTCTTGATCGCGTTTTGACTGCTCACGCGCCACACGGTCAATTTCTCGCGCAATAAGGGCTTGATCGACGGAGCGAGGAACAGCAACAGTTTTACCCGTTTCTTCGTCAACTTTAACAGGTTCAGGAATAATACCGCCCGCTTCCGCAACCTGTTCTTTTAACGACTCGTTTTGTTCCAGTGTTTCAAGCGTGTCGCGTCCGTCAAAAGTAAACTTTACTTTTGCATCAAGACCGAGTTCTTTAAACTTGTGATTAAGGTATGGCATGAGAAGGGAATTTGTTATTCCGTCCCTGTCCATGCGCCAGCTTGCAGACATTTCGTTTTTGTTAGTGTCAACGGCAAAGCGGGACACCCAAGCGTGAATGTGCATATTGCCCGAATTGTCGTGAATGGGGCTGATAACAGCCGTTCGCTTGCCTTCTGGTGCAAAGAATTTTGCTCCGCCTTCGGCTTCCAGCTTGGCTTTTTGCTCGTTGAACCGGCCTGAAATGTCATTCTCGCGCATGAGCTGGGCCGGTGATTTGGAAAGCGCGGTGTCAAGAATTGAGACAACAGATTGCTTTTCTTCTGCTGTTAAAACCTGCCATTCTCTTGCTGTAAAAGTGAAAACAAGGTGATCTGCGGTTTCTTTGTCGGGGTCGTTCAAAGACGCAACACGCAATTTCTGGTCAGGTGCAAAGTCGTCTTTCAGCACCTGCGGATTCATCAGATCAACAACGGAAGCCCGGATTTCTGCGGGGTCGCTGGTTATGTTGTCGTTCTCGTCCAGCCCGATTTCTGAAATATCGAAATCGCCATTTACGCCAATAACTCGACCGTCAGGGAGCTGAACAGTTTTCATGTCAAGCCACGCTTCTGCGGGCACGTCTTCGGCATCGGGCCAGACCTGAAATTCATCTTCTGCAATGATTTCACGGCCTCTTTTGGCGCTGTCGGTCTTTAAAAACTTGCCGAAATCGTTAAGGCTCCGGCCAATTCTGCTTTTGCCCTGTGGGTCTAATCCGCCCACCTGTATAACTTTACCCATAACAATGTCCTCCAAAGAAAAAGGGTTACACGGGGTGGGGTTCTTCCCTGCTCCCATCCCGTAAAAGTATTCTATCCCGTCCCGTGGGATTAAGCAAGTAAAAGTAAGTATCTATATTTACAGATTTACAGATTTACAGATTTACGGATTAAAAAGGAATCTGCTTATCTATTTTTCCGGGCAGGGGGTGCCCAAAATCATCAAAAACAGGCGGTTTATTCAGCGTTTCCACCAGCTCGGCCCGTTCCTCATACTTCCCCAAAAGTTTAGCTTCCAGCGCCTTTTTTAGCCTCGTCAGTCATGGGCTTTTGGATATGGTGGCACTCTGGCTCATAAACTTCTGGAGGTGGCCGGAAACCGGGGCGGTATTTGTGGCGCTGTTGGTCTCTCAAAAGCTTGCTGTGTTGTGTCTGTATGTCTCTCATAATCTGCACTCCTTCTCTCTCTCTCAGCTCTCAGCAAGCTTTTTAAGGCTGTCTCGCATAGCTCTGCTGGCTGACAGCAAGGCTTTCTTGCGCTCTTCCAGCGCGGTGCGTTCCTGCGCCACCTGCGCCAGCTCCTTACGTGCTTGGCAAAGGGCACTGTCTAGCTCGTCGCGTGCTGACATTTGCGCCTGAATCTCGGCTTTAAGTGTGCGGTTCTCAGATTCCAGTATTGCACAAAGCATTTCTGATATTCGGAGCGATGCGCGCAAGTTTTCGGACTCGTTTTTTATAATATCTTTCTGCATTTTCAGCCTCCAAAAAGGTAAATAGGAAATAAATATGGAAATGGAGAAAGCAGGTCATGCGTTATTGCGATGGTCAAAAGACTAAATATTGCAATAATGCCTGTTCTCATCTGACTTTTTGACAGTTCATTATCGTCGTTCATGACAAATACTCCTGTGATGGTGCTTTTACTTTCCTGTAAAAGTATCTTTATTGTAATTTAAAAATCACGAAAAACGTGAAAATTATTTCTGTGTTTCTGCATACCAAGATTTACACTTTTGCAGAAATGACCGAAAAATGGCAGTTTTCCCCGGTTTTCCGCGTGTAAAAAACTTTCTGGGGGTGGCAATCCTTGCCCCCTCGGGCCGGGATTCCTCTTGCAAGTGTCACTTTTTGCGCGTGTGGCAATGGAGCGTAAGCGGGACGGGTTACACACATACCCCCCGCTGGCCTGCCTGACCTATAAAGGGTCAGGCCAGCCGGGGATATGTGCATAACCCTACACCAGCGGAATGAGGAAGGCTCATAAACGGGGGTTACAGGGCACCTTTTCGGCCTGCCTGTGTGATTGGTCGTTTGCAGGCTGTTTGACGCTGTGCGGGCTTCTGTGGCCGTTTTGGCTGGCTAGGCGCTGTTATCCATGCTCAAACCGCCCTTTGATTCACCCTGTCCGGGCTGGCTGTCCGGGCTTGTCCGGGCTTGTCCGGGCTGTCAGGACAGGAGCTAGGACAGCTAGAACCCGCAGAAAACTGCGGTTTTTTGGCAACTGTCCGGGCTGTCCGGGCTGTCCGGGTGGGTCAGCCGGTAGGGCTGGGGATTATGGAAAATAAAATACATAACCCGCCAGACGCCACGGGCAGGGGGTGCAGGGGGAAGGTATTTTTATTTATTTTTTATTTTATGGTCAGATTTTAGCTAGGACAGCCCGGACAGCCCGGACAAACTGAAAAAATGGCAGTTTTCTGCGGGTGGTAGCTGTCCGGGCTTACCACATTGGCAAAGGCTCAGCCCGGACAGCCCGGACAGGCAGGCCCATGCGCCTTTTGCATGGCGATGTGGCAAGCCATGTTCACGGGGAGGCTTGGCGGGGGCTGTCCCGTCAAACCCATTCGCACGCTCACGGGACGGCGGTTCCACCCCCGCCCCGTCACCCCGTCAGCTCA
>JAECWX010000353.1:0-94209 GCA_018151165.1 Drosophila arawakana | reverse complement strand
TGAACAGAAATTTTCATTTTGAACAGAAAATAAAATTTGACACAAATTTGTATTTTGAACAGAAATTTACATTTTGAACAGAAAATTAATTTTACAAAATATTACAAATTTGTATTAAACATAAATTTGTATTTTGAACAGAAATTTACATTTTGAACAGAAAATAAAATTTGAACATAAATTTGTATTTTGAACAGAAATTTACATTTTGAACAGAAAATAAAATTTTAACATAAATTTGTATTTTGAACAGAAATTTACATTTTGAACAGAAAATAAAATTTTAACATAAATTTGTATTTTGAACAGAAATTTACATTTTGAACAGAAAATAAAAATTGGACATTAATTTGTATTTTAAACATAAATTTGTATTTTGAACAGAAATTTCATTTTGACAATTATTTTGAACAGAAATTTACATTTTGAACAGAAAATAAATTTTAACATAAATTTGTATTTTGAACAGAAATTTACATTTTGAACAGAAAATAAAATTTGACATAAATTTGTATTTTGAACAGAAATTTACATTTTGAACAGAAAATTAATTTTAACATAAATTTGTATTTTGAACAGAAATTTACATTTTGAACAGAAAATAACATTTTTGAACATAAATTTGTATTTTGAACAGAAATTTACATTTTGAACAGAAAATTAATTTTAACATAAATTTGTATTTTGAACAGAAATTTACATTTTGAACAGAAAATAAAATTTGACACATAATTTGTATTTTGAATAACAGAAATTTACATTTTGAACAGAAAACAAAATTTTTTGAACAGAAATTTGTATTTTGAACAGAAATTTGTATTTTGAACAGAAATTTACATTTTGAACAGAAAATTAATTTTAAACATAAATTTGTATTTTGAACAGAAATTTACATTTTGAACAGAAAATAAAATTGGACATTAATTTGTATTTTAAACATAAATTTGTATTTTGAACAGAAATTTACATTTTGAACAGAAAATTAATTTTAACATAAATTTGTATTTTGAACAGAAATTTACATTTTGAACAGAAAATAATAAAATTTTAACATAAATTTGTATTTTGAACAGAAATTTACATTTTGAACAGAAAATAAAATTTTAACATAAATTTGTATTTTGAACAGAAATTTACATTTTGAACAGAAAATAAATTTTAGACATAAATTTGTATTTTGAACAGAAATTTACATTTTGAACAGAAAATTGACATTAATTAATTTTAAACATAAATTTGTATTTTTGAACAGAAATTTACATTTTGAACAGAAAATTAATTTTAACATAAATTTGTATTTTGAACAGAAATTTACATTTTGAACAGAAAATAAAATTTGACATAAATTTGTATTTTGAACAGAAATTTACATTTTGAACAGAAAATAATTTTGAACATAAATTTGTATTTTTGAACAGAAATTTACATTTTGAACAGAAAATAAAATTTAACATAAATTTGTATTTTGAACAGAAATTTACATTTTGAACAGAAAATAAAATTTGACACATAAATTTGTATTTTGAACAGAAATTTACATTTTGAACAGAAAATAAAATTGGACATTAATTTGTATTTTAAACATAAATTTGTATTTTGAACAGAAATTTACATTTTGAACAGAAAATAAATTTTAACATAAATTTGTATTTTGAACAGAAATTTACATTTTGAACAGAAAATTAAATTTGACATAAATTTGTATTTTGAACAGAAATTTACATTTTGAACAGAAAATAAAATTTGTAACATAAATTTGTATTTTGAACAGAAATTTACATTTTGAACAGAAAATAAAATTATTGAACATAAATTTGTATTTTGAACAGAAATTTACATTTTGAACAGAAAATAAAATTTGACATAAATTTGTATTTTGAACAGAAATTTACATTTTGAACAGAAAATTAAATTTAACATAAATTTGTATTTTGAACAGAAATTTACATTTTGAACAGAAAATAAAATTGGACATTAATTTGTATTTACATAAATTTGTATTTTGAACAGAAATTTACATTTTGAACAGAAAATAAAATTTGACATAAATTTGTATTTTGAACAGAAATTTACATTTTGAACAGAAAATTAATTTTAACATAAATTTGTATTTTGAACAGAAATTTACATTTTGAACAGAAAATAAAATTTTAACATAAATTTGTATTTTGAACAGAAATTTACATTTTGAACAGAAAATAAAATTTGAACATAAATTTGTATTTTGAACAGAAATTTACATTTTGAACAGAAAATAAAATTTGACATAAATTTGTATTTTGAACATAAATTTGTATTTTGAACAGAAATTTACATTTTGAACAGAAAACAAATTTTAACTTAAATTTGTATTTTGAACAGAAATTTACATTTTGAACAGAAAATAAAATTTGACATAAATTTGTATTTTGAACAGAAATTTACATTTTGAACAGAAAATAAATAAAATTTGTAACATAAATTTGTATTTTGAACAGAAATTTACATTTTGAACAGAAAATAAAATTTGAACATAAATTTGTATTTTGAACAGAAATTTACATTTTGAACAGAAAATAAAATTTGACACAAAATAAATTTGTATTTTGAACAGAAATTTACATTTTGAACAGAAAATAAAATTGGACATTAATTTGTATTTTAAACATAAATTTGTATTTTGAACAGAAATTTACATTTTGAACAGAAAACAAATTTTAACTTAAATTTGTATTTTGAACAGAAATTTACATTTTGAACAGAAAATAAAATTTGACATAAATTTGTATTTTGAACAGAAATTTACATTTTGAACAGAAAATAAAATTTTAACATAAATTTGTATTTTGAACAGAAATTTACATTTTGAACAGAAAATAAATTTTAACATAAATTTGTATTTTGAACAGAAATTTACATTTTGAACAGAAAATTACATTAATTTGAAAACATAAATTTGTATTTTGAACAGAAATTTACATTTTGAACAGAAAATAATAATTTTAACATAAATTTGTATTTTGAACAGAAATTTACATTTTGAACAGAAAATAAAATTTGACATAAATTTGTATTTTGAACAGAAATTTACATTTTGAACAGAAAATTAATTTTAACATAAATTTGTATTTTGAACAGAAATTTACATTTTGAACAGAAAATAAAATTGGACATTAATTTGTATTTTAAACATAAATTTGTATTTTGAACAGAAATTTACATTTTGAACAGAAAATAAAATTTGATTTTTAACATAAATTTGTATTTTGAACAGAAATTTACATTTTGAACAGAAAATAAAATTTGACATAAATTTGTATTTTGAACAGAAATTTACATTTTGAACAGAAAATTAATTTTAACATAAATTTGTATTTTGAACAGAAATTTACATTTTGAACAGAAAATAAAATTTGACATTAATTTGTATTTTAAACATAAATTTGTATTTTGAACAGAAATTTACATTTTGAACAGAAAATAAAATTTGATTTTAACATAAATTTGTATTTTGAACAGAAATTTACATTTTGAACAGAAAATAAAATTTGACATAAATTTGTATTTTGAACAGAAATTTACATTTTGAACAGAAAATAAAATTGGACATTAATTTGTATTTTAAACATAAATTTGTATTTTGAACAGAAATTTACATTTTGAACAGAAAATAAAATTTGACATAAATTTGTATTTTGAACAGAAATTTACATTTTGAACAGAAAATAAAATTTGAACAATTAAAAATTTGTATTTTGAACAGAAAATTTTACATAATTTTGAACAGAAAATTTACATTTTGAACAGAAAATTAATTTTAACATAAATTTGTATTTTGAACAGAAATTTACATTTTGAACAGAAAATAAAATTTACATTAAATTTGTATTTTAAACATAAATTTGTATTTTGAACAGAAATTTACATTTTGAACAGAAAATTAATTTTAACATAAATTTGTATTTTGAACAGAAATTTACATTTTGAACAGAAAATAAAATTTGACATAAATTTGTATTTTGAACAGAAATTTACATTTTGAACAGAAAATAAAATTGGCATTAATTTGTATTTTAAACATAAATTTGTATTTTGAACAGAAATTTACATTTTGAACAGAAAATAAAATTTGACATAAATTTGTATTTTGAACAGAAATTTACATTTTGAACAGAAAATTAAATTTGAACATAATTTGTATTTTAAACATAAATTTGTATTTTGAACAGAAATTTACATTTTGAACAGAAAATAAAATTTGACATAAATTTGTATTTTGAACAGAAATTTACATTTTGAACAGAAAATTAATTTTAACATAAATTTGTATTTTGAACAGAAATTTACATTTTGAACAGAAAATAAAATTTTAAACATAAATTTGTATTTTGAACAGAAATTTACATTTTGAACAGAAAATAAATTTTAACATAAATTTGTATTTTGAACAGAAATTTACATTTTGAACAGAAAATAAAATTGGACATTAATTTGTATTTTAAACATAAATTTGTATTTTGAACAGAAATTTACATTTTGAACAGAAAATAAAAAAATTAATTTGTATTTTAAACATAAATTTGTATTTTGAACAGAAATTTACATTTTGAACAGAAAATTAATTTTAACATAAATTTGTATTTTGAACAGAAATTTACATTTTGAACAGAAAATAAAATTTTAACATAAATTTGTATTTTGAACAGAAATTTACATTTTGAACAGAAAATAAAATTGACATTAATTTGTATTTTAAACATAAATTTGTATTTTGAACAGAAATTTACATTTTGAACAGAAAATTAAATTTGAACATAAATTTGTATTTTGAACAGAAATTTACATTTTGAACAGAAAATTAAAATTTTAACATAAATTTGTATTTTGAACAGAAATTTACATTTTGAACAGAAAATAAAATTGGACATTAATTTGTATTTTTAAACATAAATTTGTATTTTGAACAGAAATTTACATTTTGAACAGAAAATTAAATTTTAACATAAATTTGTATTTTGAACAGAAATTTACATTTTGAACAGAAAATAAAATATTTTAAACATAAATTTGTATTTTGAACAGAAATTTACATTTTGAACAGAAAATAAAATTTTAACATAAATTTGTATTTTGAACAGAAATTTACATTTTGAACAGAAAATAAAATTTTAACATAAATTTGTATTTTGAACAGAAATTTACATTTTGAACAGAAAATAAAATTTTAACATAAATTTGTATTTTGAACAGAAATTTACATTTTGAACAGAAAATAAAATTTTAACATAAATTTGTATTTTGAACAGAAATTTACATTTTGAACAGAAAATAAATTTTAACATAAATTTGTATTTTGAACAGAAATTTACATTTTGAACAGAAAATAAAATTTGACATAAATTTGTATTTTGAACATAAATTTGTATTTTGAACAGAAATTTACATTTTGAACAGAAAATAAAATTGACATTAATTTGTATTTTAAACATAAATTTGTATTTTGAACAGAAATTTACATTTTGAACAGAAAACTAAATTTTAACATAAATTTGTATTTTGAACAGAAATTTACATTTTGAACAGAAAATAAAATTTTAACATAAATTTGTATTTTGAACAGAAATTTACATTTTGAACAGAAAATAAAATTTGACATAAATTTGTATTTTGAACAGAAATTTACATTTTGAACAGAAAATAAAATTTGACATTAATTTGTATTTTAAACATAAATTTGTATTTTGAACAGAAATTTACATTTTGAACAGAAAATTAATTTTAACATAAATTTGTATTTTGAACAGAAATTTACATTTTGAACAGAAAATAAAATTTAACATAAATTTGTATTTTGAACATAAATTTGTATTTTGAACAGAAATTTACATTTTGAACAGAAAATAATTTTAACATAAATTTGTATTTTGAACAGAAATTTACATTTTGAACAGAAAATAAAATTTTGACATAAATTTGTATTTTGAACAGAAATTTACATTTTGAACAGAAAATAAAATTTGACATAAATTTGTATTTTGAACAGAAATTTACATTTTGAACAGAAAATAAAATTTGACATTAATTTGTATTTTAAACAGAATAAATTTGTATTTTGAACAGAAATTTACATTTTGAACAGAAAATAAATTTTTGAACATAAATTTGTATTTTGAACAGAAATTTACATTTTGAACAGAAAATAAAATTTTAACATAAATTTGTATTTTGAACAGAAATTTACATTTTGAACAGAAAATAAAATTTTAACATAAATTTGTATTTTAAACATAAATTTGCATTTTGAACAGAAAATTACAATTTGAACAGAAAATTGTATTTTGAACATAAATTTGTATTTTGAACAGAAATTTACATTTTGAACAGAAAATTAATTTTAACATAAATTTGTATTTTGAACAGAAATTTACATTTTGAACAGAAAATAAAATTTGACATAAATTTGTATTTTAAACAAAATTTGTATTTTGAACAGAAATTTACATTTTGAACAGAAAATAAATTTTAACATAAATTTGTATTTTGAACAGAAATTTACATTTTGAACAGAAAATTAATTTTAACATAAATTTGTATTTTGAACAGAAATTTACATTTTGAACAGAAAATAAAATTGGACATTAATTTGTATTTTAAACATAAATTTGTATTTTGAACAGAAATTTACATTTTGAACAGAAAATAAAATTTTAACATAAATTTGTATTTTGAACAGAAATTTACATTTTGAACAGAAAATAAAATTGACATTAATTTGTATTTTAAACATAAATTTGTATTTTGAACAGAAATTTACATTTTGAACAGAAAATAAAATTTTAACATAAATTTGTATTTTGAACAGAAATTTACATTTTGAACAGAAAATAAAATTTGACATAAATTTGTATTTTGAACAGAAATTTACATTTTGAACAGAAAATTAATTTTGACAAAATTTGATTTTAAACATAAATTTGTATTTTGAACAGAAATTTACATTTTGAACAGAAAATAAAATTTGACATAAATTTGTATTTTGAACAGAAATTTACATTTTGAACAGAAAATTAATTTTAACATAAATTTGTATTTTGAACAGAAATTTACATTTTGAACAGAAAATAAAATTGGACATTAATTTGTATTTTAAACATAAATTTGTATTTTGAACAGAAATTTACATTTTGAACAGAAAACAAATTTGTATTTTGAACAGAAATTTACATTTTGAACAGAAAATTAATTTTAAACATAAATTTGTATTTTGAACAGAAATTTACATTTTGAACAGAAAAATAATATTTAACATAAATTTGTATTTTGAACAGAAATTTACATTTTGAACAGAAAATAAAATTGGAACATTAATTTGTATTTTAAACATAAATTTGTATTTTGAACAGAAATTTACATTTTGAACAGAAAATTAATTTTAACATAAATTTGTATTTTGAACAGAAATTTACATTTTGAACAGAAAATTAAATTTTAACATAAATTTGTATTTTGAACAGAAATTTACATTTTGAACAGAAAATAAAATTTGACATAAATTTGTATTTTGAACAGAAATTTACATTTTGAACAGAAAATTAATTTTGAACAAATTTTGAACATAAATTTGTATTTTGAACAGAAATTTACATTTTGAACAGAAAATAAAATTTAAACATAAATTTGTATTTTGAACAGAAATTTACATTTTGAACAGAAAATAAAATTTTTTTAACATAAATTTGTATTTTGAACAGAAATTTACATTTTGAACAGAAAATTAATTTTAACATAAATTTGTATTTTGAACAGAAATTTACATTTTGAACAGAAAATAAAATTTGAACATAAATTTGTATTTTGAACAGAAATTTACATTTTGAACAGAAAATAAAATTTAACATATTTTGAACAGAAATTTACATTTTGAACAGAAAATTTTTGAACATTAATTTTGAACATAAATTTGTATTTTGAACAGAAATTTACATTTTGAACAGAAAATTAAATTTTAACATAAATTTGTATTTTGAACAGAAATTTACATTTTGAACAGAAAATAAAATTTTGAACATAAATTTGTATTTTGAACAGAAATTTACATTTTGAACAGAAAATTAAATTTTAACATAAATTTGTATTTTGAACAGAAATTTACATTTTGAACAGAAAATTGTATTTTGAACAGAAATTTACATTTTGAACAGAAAATTAAATTTTAAACATAAATTTGTATTTTGAACAGAAATTTACATTTTGAACAGAAAATAAAATTTGACATAAATTTGTATTTTGAACAGAAATTTACATTTTGAACAGAAAATTAATTTTAACATAAATTTGTATTTTGAACAGAAATTTACATTTTGAACAGAAAATAAAATTGGACATTAATTTGTATTTTAAACATAAATTTGTATTTTGAACAGAAATTTACATTTTGAACAGAAAATAAATTTTAACATAAATTTGTATTTTGAACAGAAATTTACATTTTGAACAGAAAATAAAATTTAACATAAATTTGTATTTTGAACAGAAATTTACATTTTGAACAGAAAATAAAATTTGACATTTTAACATAAATTTGTATTTTGAACAGAAATTTACATTTTGAACAGAAAATTAGATTTTGAACATAAATTTGTATTTTGAACAGAAATTTACATTTTGAACAGAAAATTAATTGAACATAATTTTGATATTTTAACATAAATTTGTATTTTGAACAGAAATTTACATTTTGAACAGAAAATAAAATTTGAACATAAATTTGTATTTTGAACAGAAATTTACATTTTGAACAGAAAATTAATTTTAACATAAATTTGTATTTTGAACAGAAATTTACATTTTGAACAGAAAATAAAATTTGACATTAATTTGTATTTTAAACATAAATTTGTATTTTGAACAGAAATTTACATTTTGAACAGAAAATAAATTTTAACATAAATTTGTATTTTGAACAGAAATTTACATTTTGAACAGAAAATAAAATTGGACATTAATTTGTATTTTAAACATAAATTTGTATTTTGAACAGAAATTTACATTTTGAACAGAAAATTAATTTTAACATAAATTTGTATTTTGAACAGAAATTTACATTTTGAACAGAAAATAAAATTTGAACATAAATTTGTATTTTGAACAGAAATTTACATTTTGAACAGAAAATTAAATTTGACATAATTTGTATTTTAAACATAAATTTGTATTTTGAACAGAAATTTACATTTTGAACAGAAAATAAAATTTGACATAAATTTGTATTTTGAACAGAAATTTACATTTTGAACAGAAAATAAAATTTTAATTTGAATTTTAAACATAAATTTGTATTTTGAACAGAAATTTACATTTTGAACAGAAAATAAAATTTGACATAAATTTGTATTTTGAACAGAAATTTACATTTTGAACAGAAAATAAAATTTGGACATTAATTTGTATTTTAAACATAAATTTGTATTTTGAACAGAAATTTACATTTTGAACAGAAAATAAATTTGAACATAAATTTGTATTTTGAACAGAAATTTACATTTTGAACAGAAAATAAAATTTTAACATAAATTTGTATTTTGAACAGAAATTTACATTTTGAACAGAAAATAAATTTTAACATAAATTTGTATTTTGAACAGAAATTTACATTTTGAACAGAAAATAAAATTTGACATTAATTTGTATTTTAAACATAAATTTGTATTTTGAACAGAAATTTACATTTTGAACAGAAAATTAATTTTAACATAAATTTGTATTTTGAACAGAAATTTACATTTTGAACAGAAAATAAAATTTGACATAAATTTGTATTTTGAACAGAAATTTACATTTTGAACAGAAAATAAAATTTTAACATAAATTTGTATTTTGAACAGAAATTTACATTTTGAACAGAAAATTAAATTTGACATTTGAAATTTAATTTTAAACATAAATTTGTATTTTGAACAGAAATTTACATTTTGAACAGAAAATTAATTTTAACATAAATTTGTATTTTGAACAGAAATTTACATTTTGAACAGAAAATAAAATTTAACATAAATTTGTATTTTGAACAGAAATTTACATTTTGAACAGAAAATTAAAATTGGACATTAATTTGTATTTTAAACATAAATTTGTATTTTGAACAGAAATTTACATTTTGAACAGAAAATAATATTTAACATAAATTTGTATTTTGAACAGAAATTTACATTTTGAACAGAAAATAAAATTTGACATAAATTTGTATTTTGAACAGAAATTTACATTTTGAACAGAAAATAAAATTTTAACATTAATTTGTATTTTGAACATAAATTTGTATTTTGAACAGAAATTTACATTTTACAACAGAAAATTAATTTTAACATAAATTTGTATTTTGAACAGAAATTTACATTTTGAACAGAAAATAAAATTTGAACATAAATTTGTATTTTGAACAGAAATTTACATTTTGAACAGAAAATAAAATTTGACATAAATTTGTATTTTGAACAGAAATTTACATTTTGAACAGAAAATTAATTTTGACAAATTTGTATTTTAACATAAATTTGTATTTTGAACAGAAATTTACATTTTGAACAGAAAATAAAATTTGACATAAATTTGTATTTTGAACAGAAATTTACATTTTGAACAGAAAATAAAATTTAACATAAATTTGTATTTTGAACAGAAATTTACATTTTGAACAGAAAATTAAATTTGACATAAATTTGTATTTTGAACAGAAATTTACATTTTGAACAGAAAATAAAATTTTAACATAAATTTGTATTTTGAACAGAAATTTACATTTTGAACAGAAAATAAAATTGGACATAATTTGTATTTTAAACATAAATTTGTATTTTGAACAGAAATTTACATTTTGAACAGAAAATTAAATTTTAACATAAATTTGTATTTTGAACAGAAATTTACATTTTGAACAGAAAATAAAATTTTAACATTAATTTGTATTTTAAACATAAATTTGTATTTTGAACAGAAATTTACATTTTGAACAGAAAATAAAATTTAAACATAAATTTGTATTTTGAACAGAAATTTACATTTTGAACAGAAAATAAAATTTTAACATAAATTTGTATTTTGAACAGAAATTTACATTTTGAACAGAAAATAAAATTAATAATTGATTTAAACATAAATTTGTATTTTGAACAGAAATTTACATTTTGAACAGAAAATAAAATTTGACATAAATTTGTATTTTAAACATAAATTTGTATTTTGAACAGAAATTTACATTTTGAACAGAAAATTAAATTTTAACATAAATTTGTATTTTGAACAGAAATTTACATTTTGAACAGAAAATAAAATTTGACATAAATTTGTATTTTAAACATAAATTTGTATTTTGAACAGAAATTTACATTTTGAACAGAAAATAATATTTAACATAAATTTGTATTTTGAACAGAAATTTACATTTTGAACAGAAAATAAAATTTGACATAAATTTGTATTTTGAACAGAAATTTACATTTTGAACAGAAAATAAAATTGGACATTAATTTGTATTTTAAACATAAATTTGTATTTTGAACAGAAATTTACATTTTGAACAGAAAATAAAATTTGACATAAATTTGTATTTTGAACAGAAATTTACATTTTGAACAGAAAATTAAATTTGTATTTTACATAAATTTGTATTTTGAACAGAAATTTACATTTTGAACAGAAAATAAAATTTTAACATAAATTTGTATTTTGAACAGAAATTTACATTTTGAACAGAAAATTAATTTTAACATAAATTTGTATTTTGAACAGAAATTTACATTTTGAACAGAAAATAAAATTTGACATTATTTAACATAAATTTGTATTTTGAACAGAAATTTACATTTTGAACAGAAAATATAATTTTAACATAAATTTGTATTTTGAACAGAAATTTACATTTTGAACAGAAAATAAATTTTAACATAAATTTGTATTTTGAACAGAAATTTACATTTTGAACAGAAAATTAAAATTTGTAACATAAATTTGTATTTTGAACAGAAATTTACATTTTGAACAGAAAATAAAATTTTAACATAAATTTGTATTTTGAACAGAAATTTACATTTTGAACAGAAAATAAAATTTGACATAAATTTGTATTTTGAACATAAATTTTTTAACAGAAATTTACATTTTGAACAGAAAATAAAATTTGACATAAATTTGTATTTTGAACAGAAATTTACATTTTGAACAGAAAATTAAATTTTAACATAAATTTGTATTTTGAACAGAAATTTACATTTTGAACAGAAAATAAAATTTGACATAAATTTGTATTTTGAACATAAATTTGTATTTTGAACAGAAATTTACATTTTGAACAGAAAATTAATTTTAACATAAATTTGTATTTTGAACAGAAATTTACATTTTGAACAGAAAATAAAATTTTAACATAAATTTGTATTTTGAACAGAAATTTACATTTTGAACAGAAAATAAAATTTTGAACATAAATTTGTATTTTAAACATAAATTTGTATTTTGAACAGAAATTTACATTTTGAACAGAAAATAAATTTTAACATAAATTTGTATTTTGAACAGAAATTTACATTTTGAACAGAAAATAAAATTTAACATTAATTTGTATTTTAAACATAAATTTGTATTTTGAACAGAAATTTACATTTTGAACAGAAAATAAAATTTTTAACATAAATTTGTATTTTGAACAGAAATTTACATTTTGAACAGAAAATAAAATTTGACATAAATTTGTATTTTGAACAGAAATTTACATTTTGAACAGAAAATAAAATTTGACATAAATTTGTATTTTGAACAGAAATTTACATTTTGAACAGAAAATTAAATTTTGAACATAAATTTGTATTTTAAACATAAATTTGTATTTTGAACAGAAATTTACATTTTGAACAGAAAATTAAATTTAACATAAATTTGTATTTTGAACAGAAATTTACATTTTGAACAGAAAATAAAATTTGACATAAATTTGTATTTTGAACAGAAATTTACATTTTGAACAGAAAATAAAATTGGACATTAATTTGTATTTTAAACATAAATTTGTATTTTGAACAGAAATTTACATTTTGAACAGAAAATAAAATTTGACACAAATTTGTATTTTGAACAGAAATTTACATTTTGAACAGAAAATAAAATTTGACATAAATTTGTATTTTGAACAGAAATTTACATTTTGAACAGAAAATTAATTTTGACATAAATTTGTATTTTGAACAGAAATTTACATTTTGAACAGAAAATATAAAAATTTATTTTAAACATAAATTTGTATTTTGAACAGAAATTTACATTTTGAACAGAAAATAAAATTTGAAACATAAATTTGTATTTTGAACAGAAATTTACATTTTGAACAGAAAATTAATTTTAACATAAATTTGTATTTTGAACAGAAATTTACATTTTGAACAGAAAATTAATTTTAACATAAATTTGTATTTTGAACAGAAATTTACATTTTGAACAGAAAATAAAATTGGACATTAATTTGTATTTTAAACATAAATTTGTATTTTGAACAGAAATTTACATTTTGAACAGAAAATTAATTTTGACATAAATTTGTATTTTGAACAGAAATTTACATTTTGAACAGAAAATAAAATTTTAACATAAATTTGTATTTTGAACAGAAATTTACATTTTGAACAGAAAATAAAATTTAACATAAATTTGTATTTTGAACAGAAATTTACATTTTGAACAGAAAATTAATTTTGAACATAAATTTGTATTTTGAACAGAAATTTACATTTTGAACAGAAAATTAATTTTTAACATAAATTTGTATTTTGAACAGAAATTTACATTTTGAACAGAAAATAAATTTTGAACATAAATTTGTATTTTGAACAGAAATTTACATTTTGAACAGAAAATAAAATTTGACATTAATTTGTATTTTAAACATAAATTTGTATTTTGAACAAAATTTACATTTTGAACAGAAAATTAAATTTTGAACATAAATTTGTATTTTGAACAGAAATTTGCATTTTGAACAGAAAATTAATTTTTGAACAGAAAATTAAATTTGAACATAAATTTGTATTTTGAACAGAAATTTACATTTTGAACAGAAAATAAATTTTAACATAAATTTGTATTTTGAACAGAAATTTACATTTTGAACAGAAAATAAATTTTAACATAAATTTGTATTTTGAACAGAAATTTACATTTTGAACAGAAAATAAAATTTGAAATTTGTATTTTGAACAGAAATTTACATTTTGAACAGAAAATTATTTTAAACATAAATTTGTATTTTGAACAGAAATTTACATTTTGAACAGAAAATAAAATTGGACATAAATTTGTATTTTTAACATAAATTTGTATTTTGAACAGAAATTTACATTTTGAACAGAAAATAAAATTTTAACATAAATTTGTATTTTGAACAGAAATTTACATTTTGAACAGAAAATAAAATTTGACAAATTTGATTTAAACATAAATTTGTATTTTGAACAGAAATTTACATTTTGAACAGAAAATAATAATTTTAACATAAATTTGTATTTTGAACAGAAATTTACATTTTGAACAGAAAATAAAATTTGACATAAATTTGTATTTTGAACAGAAATTTACATTTTGAACAGAAAATAAAATTTTAACATAAATTTGTATTTTGAACAGAAATTTACATTTTGAACAGAAAATAAAATTGGACATTAATTTGTATTTTAAACATAAATTTGTATTTTGAACAGAAATTTACATTTTGAACAGAAAATAAAATTTTAACATAAATTTGTATTTTGAACAGAAATTTACATTTTGAACAGAAAATAAAATTTGACATTAATTTTAAACATAAATTTGTATTTTGAACAGAAATTTACATTTTGAACAGAAAATTAAATTTTAACATAAATTTGTATTTTGAACAGAAATTTACATTTTGAACAGAAAATTACATTTTGAACAGAAAAATTTTAACATAAATTTGTATTTTGAACAGAAATTTACATTTTGAACAGAAAATAAAATTTGACATAAATTTGTATTTTGAACAGAAATTTACATTTTGAACAGAAAATAAAATTTTAACATAAATTTGTATTTTGAACAGAAATTTACATTTTGAACAGAAAATAAAATTTGACATAAATTTGTATTTTGAACAGAAATTTACATTTTGAACAGAAAATTACATATTTTAACATAAATTTGTATTTTGAACAGAAATTTACATTTTGAACAGAAAATAAAATTTGACATAAATTTGTATTTTGAACAGAAATTTACATTTTGAACAGAAAATAAATTTTGACATAAATTTGTATTTTGAACAGAAATTTACATTTTGAACAGAAAATAAAATTGACATTAATTTGTATTTTAAACATAAATTTGTATTTTGAACAGAAATTTACATTTTGAACAGAAAATTAATTTTAACATAAATTTGTATTTTGAACAGAAATTTACATTTTGAACAGAAAATAAAATTTGACATAAATTTGTATTTTGAACAGAAATTTACATTTTGAACAGAAAATAAAATTTGACATTAATTTGTATTTTAAACATAAATTTGTATTTTGAACAGAAATTTACATTTTGAACAGAAAATAAAATTTAACATAAATTTGTATTTTGAACAGAAATTTACATTTTGAACAGAAAATAAAATTTTAACATAAATTTGTATTTTAAACAAAATTTGTATTTTGAACAGAAATTTACATTTTGAACAGAAAATAAAATTTTAACATAAATTTGTATTTTGAACAGAAATTTACATTTTGAACAGAAAATAAAATTTGACATTAATTTGTATTTTAAACATAAATTTGTATTTTGAACAGAAATTTACATTTTGAACAGAAAATTAAATTTTAACATAAATTTGTATTTTGAACAGAAATTTACATTTTGAACAGAAAATATAATTAACATAAATTTGTATTTTGAACAGAAATTAACATTTTGATATTTTAAACATAAATTTGTATTTTGAACAGAAATTTACATTTTGAACAGAAAATAAAATTTTACATAAATTTGTATTTTGAACAGAAATTTACATTTTGAACAGAAAATTAATTTTAACATAAATTTGTATTTTGAACAGAAATTTACATTTTGAACAGAAAATAAAATTGGACATTAATTTGTATTTTAAACATAAATTTGTATTTTGAACAGAAATTTACATTTTGAACAGAAAATTTAATTTGAACAGAAATTTGCATTTTGAACAGAAAATTAATTTTGAACAAAAATAAATTTGTATTTTTGAACAGAAATTTACATTTTGAACAGAAAATTAATTTTGACATAAATTTGTATTTTGAACAGAAATTTACATTTTGAACAGAAAATAAAATTGGACATTAATTTGTATTTTAAACATAAATTTGTATTTTGAACAGAAATTTACATTTTGAACAGAAAATTAATTTTAACATAAATTTGTATTTTGAACAGAAATTTACATTTTGAACAGAAAATAAATTTTAACATAAATTTGTATTTTGAACAGAAATTTACATTTTGAACAGAAAATAAAATTGGAACATTAATTTGTATTTTAAACATAAATTTGTATTTTGAACAGAAATTTACATTTTGAACAGAAAATAAATTTTAACATAAATTTGTATTTTGAACAGAAATTTACATTTTGAACAGAAAATTAATTTTAACATAAATTTGTATTTTGAACAGAAATTTACATTTTGAACAGAAAATAAAATTTAACATAAATTTGTATTTTGAACAGAAATTTACATTTTGAACAGAAAATAAATTTGTAAACATAAATTTGTATTTTGAACAGAAATTTACATTTTGAACAGAAAATTAATTTTAACATAAATTTGTATTTTGAACAGAAATTTACATTTTGAACAGAAAATAAAATTTTAACATAAATTTGTATTTTGAACAGAAATTTACATTTTGAACAGAAAATAAAATTTGACATTAATTTGTATTTTAAACATAAATTTGTATTTTGAACAGAAATTTACATTTTGAACAGAAAATTACATTTTGAACAGAAAATTATATTTTAACATAAATTTGTATTTTGAACAGAAATTTACATTTTGAACAGAAAATAAAATTTTAACATAAATTTGTATTTTGAACAGAAATTTACATTTTGAACAGAAAATAAAATTTGACATAAATTTGTATTTTGAACAGAAATTTACATTTTGAACAGAAAATAAAATTTTGAACATAAATTTGTATTTTAAACATAAATTTGTATTTTGAACAGAAATTTACATTTTGAACAAAATTTGATTAACATTAATTTGTATTTTGAACAAAAATAAATTTGTATTTTGAACAGAAATTTACATTTTGAACAGAAAATTAATTTTAACATAAATTTGTATTTTGAACAGAAATTTACATTTTGAACAGAAAATAAAATTTTAACATAAATTTGTATTTTGAACAGAAATTTACATTTTGAACAGAAAATAAAATTTGACATAAATTTGTATTTTGAACAGAAATTTACATTTTGAACAGAAAATAAAATTTAACATAAATTTGTATTTTGAACAGAAATTTACATTTTGAACAGAAAATTAATTTTAAACATAAATTTGTATTTTGAACAGAAATTTACATTTTGAACAGAAAATAAAATTTTAACATAAATTTGTATTTTGAACAGAAATTTACATTTTGAACAGAAAATTAAATTTTAACATAAATTTGTATTTTGAACAGAAATTTACATTTTGAACAGAAAATAAAATTTGACATAAATTTGTATTTTGAACAGAAATTTACATTTTGAACAGAAATTTGACATTTTGAACATAAATTTGTATTTTTGAACAGAAATTTACATTTTGAACAGAAAATTAAATTTTGAACATAAATTTGTATTTTGAACAGAAATTTACATTTTGAACAGAAAATTAATTTTAACATAAATTTGTATTTTGAACAGAAATTTACATTTTGAACAGAAAATAAAATTTGAATTAATTTGTATTTTAAACATAAATTTGTATTTTGAACAGAAATTTACATTTTGAACAGAAAACAAATTTTAACTTAAATTTGTATTTTGAACAGAAATTTACATTTTGAACAGAAAATAAAATTTGACATAAATTTGTATTTTGAACAGAAATTTACATTTTGAACAGAAAATAAAATTAGACATTAATTTGTATTTTAAACATAAATTTGAATTTAGAACAGAAATTTACATTTTGAACAGAAAATTAAAATTTGAACATAAATTTGTATTTTGAACAGAAATTTACATTTTGAACAGAAAATTTAAATTTTGAACATAAAATTGATTTTAAACATAAATTTGTATTTTGAACAGAAATTTACATTTTGAACAGAAAATTAAATTTAACATAAATTTGTATTTTGAACAGAAATTTACATTTTGAACAGAAAATAAAATTTGACATAAATTTGTATTTTGAACAGAAATTTACATTTTGAACAGAAAATAAAATTTGACATAAATTTGTATTTTAAACATAAATTTGTATTTTGAACAGAAATTTACATTTTGAACAGAAAACTAATTTTAACATAAATTTGTATTTTGAACAGAAATTTACATTTTGAACAGAAAATAAAATTTGACATAAATTTGTATTTTGAACAGAAATTTACATTTTGAACAGAAAATAAATTTTAACATAAATTTGTATTTTGAACAGAAATTTACATTTTGAACAGAAAATAAAATTTAACATAAATTTGTATTTTGAACAGAAATTTACATTTTGAACAGAAAATAAAATTTGACATAAATTTGTATTTTGAACAGAAATTTACATTTTGAACAGAAAATTAAATTTTGAACAAAAAACATAAATTTGTATTTTGAACAGAAATTTACATTTTGAACAGAAAATAAAATTTAACATAAATTTGTATTTTGAACAGAAATTTACATTTTGAACAGAAAATAAAATTGGACATTAATTTGTATTTTAAACATAAATTTGTATTTTGAACAGAAATTTACATTTTGAACAGAAAATTAATTTTAACATAAATTTGTATTTTGAACAGAAATTTACATTTTGAACAGAAAATAAAATTTGACATAAATTTGTATTTTGAACAGAAATTTACATTTTGAACAGAAAATAAAATTTGACATTAATTTGTATTTTAAACATAAATTTGTATTTTGAACAGAAATTTACATTTTGAACAGAAAATTGATTTTAAACATAAATTTGTATTTTGAACAGAAATTTACATTTTGAACAGAAAATAAAATTTAACATAAATTTGTATTTTGAACAGAAATTTACATTTTGAACAAAAATTAAATTTAACATAAATTTGTATTTTGAACAGAAATTTACATTTTGAACAGAAAATAAAATTGGACATTAATTTGTATTTAAACATAAATTTGTATTTTGAACAGAAATTTACATTTTGAACAGAAAATAAAATTTGAACATAAATTTGTATTTTGAACAGAAATTTACATTTTGAACAGAAAATTAAATTTTAACATAAATTTGTATTTTGAACAGAAATTTACATTTTGAACAGAAAATAAAATTTGAACATAAATTTGTATTTTGAAACATAAATTTGTATTTGAACAAAATTTATTGAACAGAAAATAAAATTTAACATAAATTTGTATTTTGAACAGAAATTTACATTTTGAACAGAAAATAAAATTTGAACATAAATTTGTATTTTGAACAGAAATTTACATTTTGAACAGAAAATTAAAATTTTTAAACATAAATTTGTATTTTGAACAGAAATTTACATTTTGAACAGAAAATAAAATTAATTTTAACATAAATTTGTATTTTGAACAGAAATTTACATTTTGAACAGAAAATAAAATTAAAATTTGTATTTTAAACATAAATTTGTATTTTGAACAGAAATTTACATTTTGAACAGAAAATAAATTTTAACATAAATTTGTATTTTGAACAGAAATTTACATTTTGAACAGAAAATAAAATTTAACATAAATTTGTATTTTGAACAGAAATTTACATTTTGAACAGAAAATAAAATTGGAACATTAATTTGTATTTTAAACATAAATTTGTATTTTGAACAGAAATTTACATTTTGAACAGAAAATAAAATTTAACATAAATTTGTATTTTGAACAGAAATTTACATTTTGAACAGAAAATAAAATTTTAACATAAATTTGTATTTTGAACAGAAATTTACATTTTGAACAGAAAATAAAATTTGACATTAATTTGTATTTTAAACATAAATTTGTATTTTGAACAGAAATTTACATTTTGAACAGAAAATTAATTTTAACATAAATTTGTATTTTGAACAGAAATTTACATTTTGAACAGAAAATAAAATTTGACATAAATTTGTATTTTGAACAGAAATTTACATTTTGAACAGAAAATAAAATTTTAACATAAATTTGTATTTTAAAGAACAGAAATTTACATTTTGAACAGAAAATTAAATTTTGAACATAAATTTGTATTTTGAACAGAAATTTACATTTTGAACAGAAAATTAAATTTTAACATAAATTTGTATTTTGAACAGAAATTTACATTTTGAACAGAAAATAAAATTTGAACATAAATTTGTATTTTGAACAGAAATTTACATTTTGAACAGAAAATAAATTTTTTAAACATAAATTTGTATTTTGAACAGAAATTTACATTTTGAACAGAAAATAAAATTTTAACATAAATTTGTATTTTGAACAGAAATTTACATTTTGAACAGAAAATAAAATTTGACATAAATTTGTATTTTGAACAGAAATTTACATTTTGAACAGAAAATTTTGAACAAAAATTAATTTTAACATAAATTTGTATTTTGAACAGAAATTTATATTTTGAACAGAAAATTAATTTTAACATAAATTTGTATTTTGAACAGAAATTTACATTTTGAACAGAAAATTAATTTTAACATAAATTTGTATTTTGAACAGAAATTTACATTTTGAACAGAAAATAAAATTGGACATTAATTTGTATTTTAAACATAAATTTGTATTTTGAACAGAAATTTACATTTTGAACAGAAAATAAAATTTGACATAAATTTGTATTTTGAACAGAAATTTACATTTTGAACAGAAAATAAAATTTTGACATAAATTTGTATTTTGAACAGAAATTTACATTTTGAACAGAAAATAAAATTGGAATTTTAAACATAAATTTGTATTTTGAACAGAAATTTACATTTTGAACAGAAAATAAAATTTAACATAAATTTGTATTTTGAACAGAAATTTACATTTTGAACAGAAAATAAAATTTTAACATAAATTTGTATTTTGAACAGAAATTTACATTTTGAACAGAAATCAAAAATTAATTTTAACATAAATTTGTATTTTGAACAGAAATTTACATTTTGAACAGAAAATTAATTTTAACATAAATTTGTATTTTGAACAGAAATTTACATTTTGAACAGAAAATAAAATTTGACATAAATTTGTATTTTGAACAGAAATTTACATTTTGAACAGAAAATTAATTTTAACATAAATTTGTATTTTGAACAGAAATTTACATTTTGAACAGAAAATTTAAAATTTGAACATAAATTTGTATTTTAAACAATTAAATTTGTATTTTGAACAGAAATTTACATTTTGAACAGAAAATAAAATTTTAACATAAATTTGTATTTTGAACAGAAATTTACATTTTGAACAGAAAATTAATTTTAACATAAATTTGTATTTTGAACAGAAATTTACATTTTGAACAGAAAATAAAATTGGACATTAATTTGTATTTTAAACATAAATTTGTATTTTGAACAGAAATTTACATTTTGAACAGAAAATAAAATTTGACACAAATTTGTATTTTGAACAGAAATTTACATTTTGAACAGAAAATTAAATTTAACATAAATTTGTATTTTGAACAGAAATTTACATTTTGAACAGAAAATAAATTTTGACATAAATTTGTATTTTAAACATAAATTTGTATTTTGAACAGAAATTTACATTTTGAACAGAAAATTAATTTTGAACAGAAAATTTAATTTTAAACATAAATTTGTATTTTGAACAGAAATTTACATTTTGAACAGAAAATAAAATTTTAACATAAATTTGTATTTTGAACAGAAATTTACATTTTGAACAGAAAATTAAAATTTTAACATAAATTTGTATTTTGAACAGAAATTTACATTTTGAACAGAAAATAAATTTTAACATAAATTTGTATTTTGAACATAAATTTGTATTTTGAACAGAAATTTACATTTTGAACAGAAAATAAAATTTTACATAAATTTGTATTTTGAACAGAAATTTACATTTTGAACAGAAAATAAATTTTAACATAAATTTGTATTTTGAACAGAAATTTACATTTTGAACAGAAAATAAAATTTGACATAAATTTGTATTTTGAACAGAAATTTACATTTTGAACAGAAAATTAAATTGAACATTAATTTGTATTTTAAACATAAATTTGTATTTTGAACAGAAATTTACATTTTGAACAGAAAATAAAATTTGACATAAATTTGTATTTTGAACAGAAATTTACATTTTGAACAGAAAATTAAATTTACATAAATTTGTATTTTAAACATAAATTTGTATTTTGAACAGAAATTTACATTTTGAACAGAAAATAAAATTGGACATTAATTTGTATTTTAAACATAAATTTGTATTTTGAACAGAAATTTACATTTTGAACAGAAAATAAAATTTGACATAAATTTGTATTTTGAACAGAAATTTACATTTTGAACAGAAAATAAAATTTGACATAAATTTGTATTTTGAACAGAAATTTACATTTTGAACAGAAAATAAAATTTTAACATAAATTTGTATTTTGAACAGAAATTTACATTTTGAACAGAAAATAAAATTTTGAACATAAATTTGTATTTTGAACAGAAATTTACATTTTGAACAGAAAATTAATTAATTTTAACATAAATTTGTATTTTGAACAGAAATTTACATTTTGAACAGAAAATAAAATTTGACATTAATTTGTATTTTAAACATAAATTTGTATTTTGAACAGAAATTTACATTTTGAACAGAAAATAAAATTTGACATAAATTTGTATTTTGAACAGAAATTTACATTTTGAACAGAAAATAAAATTTGACATAAATTTGTATTTTGAACAGAAATTTACATTTTGAACAGAAAATTAATTTTAACATAAATTTGTATTTTGAACAGAAATTTACATTTTGAACAGAAAATAAAATTTTAACATAAATTTGTATTTTGAACAGAAATTTACATTTTGAACAGAAAATAAAATTTTAACATAAATTTGTATTTTGAACAGAAATTTACATTTTGAACAGAAAATTAATAATTTAACATAAATTTGTATTTTGAACAGAAATTTACATTTTGAACAGAAAATATTAAATTTTAAACATAAATTTGTATTTTGAACAGAAATTTACATTTTGAACAGAAAATAAAATTTAACATAAATTTGTATTTTGAACAGAAATTTACATTTTGAACAGAAAATTAATTTTAACATAAATTTGTATTTTGAACAGAAATTTACATTTTGAACAGAAAATAAAATATTTGAACATAAATTTGTATTTTGAACAGAAATTTACATTTTGAACAGAAAATTAATTTTAACATAAATTTGTATTTTGAACAGAAATTTACATTTTGAACAGAAAATAAAATTGGACATAAATTTGTATTTTAAACATAAATTTGTATTTTGAACAGAAATTTACATTTTGAACAGAAAATAAAATTTTAACATAAATTTGTATTTTGAACAGAAATTTACATTTTGAACAGAAAATAAAATTTGAACATAAATTTGTATTTTGAACAGAAATTTACATTTTGAACAGAAAATTAAATTTTGAACAGAAAATTTATTTTAAACATAAATTTGTATTTTGAACAGAAATTTACATTTTGAACAGAAAATTAACTTTTAACATAAATTTGTATTTTGAACAGAAATTTACATTTTGAACAGAAAATAAAATTTTAACATAAATTTGTATTTTGAACAGAAATTTACATTTTGAACAGAAAATTAATTTTAACATAAATTTGTATTTTGAACAGAAATTTACATTTTGAACAGAAAATAAAATTTAACATAAATTTGTATTTTGAACAGAAATTTACATTTTGAACAGAAAATAAAATTTGACATTAATTTGTATTTTAAACATAAATTTGTATTTTGAACAGAAATTTACATTTTGAACAGAAAATAAAATTTTAACATAAATTTGTATTTTGAACAGAAATTTACATTTTGAACAGAAAATAAAATTTGAACATAATTTGTATTTTAAACATAAATTTGTATTTTGAACAGAAATTTAAATTTTGAACAGAAAATTAATTTTAACATAAATTTGTATTTTTAACAGAAATTTACATTTTGAACAGAAAATAAAATTTAACATAAATTTGTATTTTGAACAGAAATTTACATTTTGAACAGAAAATAAAATTTGACATAAATTTGTATTTTGAACAGAAATTTACATTTTGAACAGAAAATTAAAATTTGAACATAAATTTGTATTTTAAACAGAAATTTACATTTTGAACAGAAAATAAAATTTAACATAAATTTGTATTTTGAACAGAAATTTACATTTTGAACAGAAAATAAAATTTGACATAAATTTGTATTTTGAACAGAAATTTACATTTTGAACAGAAAATTAAATTTTAACATAAATTTGTATTTTGAACAGAAATTTACATTTTGAACAGAAAATAAAATTGGACATTAATTTGTATTTTAAACATAAATTTGTATTTTGAACAGAAATTTACATTTTGAACAGAAAATTAATTTTAACATAAATTTGTATTTTGAACAGAAATTTACATTTTGAACAGAAAATAAAATTTGACATAAATTTGTATTTTGAACAGAAATTTACATTTTGAACAGAAAATTAATTTTAACATAAATTTGTATTTTGAACAGAAATTTACATTTTGAACAGAAAATTAAATTTTGAACATAAATTTGTATTTTGAACAGAAATTTACATTTTGAACAGAAAATTAAATTTGAACATAAATTTGTATTTTGAACAGAAATTTACATTTTGAACAGAAAATTAATTTTAACATAAATTTGTATTTTGAACAGAAATTTACATTTTGAACAGAAAATAAAATTTAGACATAAATTTGTATTTTAAACAAGAACAGAAATTTACATTTTGAACAGAAAATTAATTTTAACATAAATTTGTATTTTGAACAGAAATTTACATTTTGAACAGAAAATAAAATTTAACATAAATTTGTATTTTGAACAGAAATTTACATTTTGAACAGAAAATAAAATTGGACATTAATTTGTATTTTAAACATAAATTTGTATTTTGAACAGAAATTTACATTTTGAACAGAAAATAAAATTTGACATAAATTTGTATTTTGAACAGAAATTTACATTTTGAACAGAAAATTAAATTTTAACATAAATTTGTATTTTGAACAGAAATTTACATTTTGAACAGAAAATAAAATTGGACATTAATTTGTATTTTAAACATAAATTTGTATTTTGAACAGAAATTTACATTTTGAACAGAAAATAAAATTTTAACATAAATTTGTATTTTGAACAGAAATTTACATTTTGAACAGAAAATAAATTTTAACATAAATTTGTATTTTGAACAGAAATTTACATTTTGAACAGAAAATAAAATTGGACATTAATTTGTATTTTAAACATAAATTTGTATTTTGAACAGAAATTTACATTTTGAACAGAAAATAAAATTTGACATAAATTTGTATTTTGAACAGAAATTTACATTTTGAACAGAAAATAAAATTTGAACATAAATTTGTATTTTGAACAGAAATTTACATTTTGAACAGAAAATTAAATTTGAACATAAATTTGTATTTTGAACATAAATTTGTATTTTGAACAGAAATTTACATTTTGAACAAAAGAAAATACAAAAATTTGATTTTGAACATAAATTTGTATTTTGAACAGAAATTTACATTTTGAACAGAAAATAAAATAAATTTAACATAAATTTGTATTTTGAACAGAAATTTACATTTTGAACAGAAAATAAAATTTTAACATAAATTTGTATTTTGAACAGAAATTTACATTTTGAACAGAAAATAAAATTTGACATTAATTTGTATTTTAAACATAAATTTGTATTTTGAACAGAAATTTACATTTTGAACAGAAAATAAAATTTGAACATAAATTTGTATTTTGAACAGAAATTTACATTTTGAACAGAAAATTAAATTTAACATAAATTTGTATTTTGAACAGAAATTTACATTTTGAACAGAAAATTAAATTTTGAACAAAAAAATTTAAACATAAATTTGTATTTTGAACAGAAATTTACATTTTGAACAGAAAATAAAATTTGACATAAATTTGTATTTTGAACAGAAATTTACATTTTGAACAGAAAATTAAAATTTTAACATAAATTTGTATTTTGAACAGAAATTTACATTTTGAACAGAAAATAAAATTGGACATTAATTTGTATTTTAAACATAAATTTGTATTTTGAACAGAAATTTACATTTTGAACAGAAAATAAAATTTTAACATAAATTTGTATTTTGAACAGAAATTTACATTTTGAACAGAAAATAAAATTTGAACATAAATTTGTATTTTGAACAGAAATTTACATTTTGAACAGAAAATAAAATTTAACAATTGATTTTGAACATAAATTTGTATTTTGAACAGAAATTTACATTTTGAACAGAAAATAAAATTGGACATTAATTTGTATTTTAAACATAAATTTGTATTTTGAACAGAAATTTACATTTTGAACAGAAAATAAAATTAATTAATTTGTATTTTAAACATAAATTTGTATTTTGAACAGAAATTTACATTTTGAACAGAAAATAAATTTTAACATAAATTTGTATTTTGAACAGAAATTTACATTTTGAACAGAAAATAAAATTTGACATAAATTTGTATTTTGAACAGAAATTTACATTTTGAACAGAAAATTAAATTGAATTAATTTGTATTTTAAACATAAATTTGTATTTTGAACAGAAATTTACATTTTGAACAGAAAATAAAATTTGAACATAAATTTGTATTTTGAACAGAAATTTACATTTTGAACAGAAAATTAAATTTAACATAAATTTGTATTTTGAACAGAAATTTACATTTTGAACAGAAAATAAAATTTAACATAAATTTGTATTTTGAACAGAAATTTACATTTTGAACAGAAAATAAAATTTAACATAAATTTGTATTTTGAACAGAAATTTACATTTTGAACAGAAAATAAAATTTTAACATAAATTTGTATTTTGAACAGAAATTTACATTTTGAACAGAAAATTAAATTTAACATAAATTTGTATTTTGAACAGAAATTTACATTTTGAACAGAAAATAAAATTTGAACATTAATTTGTATTTTAAACATAAATTTGTATTTTGAACAGAAATTTACATTTTGAACAGAAAATTAAATTTTAACATAAATTTGTATTTTGAACAGAAATTTACATTTTGAACAGAAAATTAAATTTGAACATAAATTTGTATTTTGAACATAAATTTGTATTTTGAACAGAAATTTACATTTTGAACAGAAAATTAAATTTTAAACATAAATTTGTATTTTGAACAGAAATTTACATTTTGAACAAACAGAAAATTAATTTTAACATAAATTTGTATTTTGAACAGAAATTTACATTTTGAACAGAAAATAAATTTTAACATAAATTTGTATTTTGAACAGAAATTTACATTTTGAACAGAAAATAAAATTTTAACATAAATTTGTATTTTGAACAGAAATTTACATTTTGAACAGAAAATAAAATTTTAACATAAATTTGTATTTTGAACAGAAATTTACATTTTGAACAGAAAATTAATTTTAACATAAATTTGTATTTTGAACAGAAATTTACATTTTGAACAGAAAATAAAATTTGACATTAATTTGTATTTTAAACATAAATTTGTATTTTGAACAGAAATTTACATTTTGAACAGAAAATAAATTTTAACATAAATTTGTATTTTGAACAGAAATTTACATTTTGAACAGAAAATAAAATTTTAACATAAATTTGTATTTTGAACAGAAATTTACATTTTGAACAGAAAATAAAATTTGACATTAATTTGTATTTTAAACATAAATTTGTATTTTGAACAGAAATTTACATTTTGAACAGAAAATAAAATTTGAACATAAATTTGTATTTTGAACAGAAATTTACATCTTTGAACAGAAAATTAAATTTAACATAAATTTGTATTTTGAACAGAAATTTACATTTTGAACAGAAAATAAAATTTGACATAAATTTGTATTTTGAACAGAAATTTACATTTTGAACAGAAAATAAAATTGGACATTAATTTGTATTTTAAACAAAATTTGTATTTTGAACAGAAATTTACATTTTGAACAGAAAATAATAAATTTAACATAAATTTGTATTTTGAACAGAAATTTACATTTTGAACAGAAAATAAAATATTAACATAAATTTGTATTTTGAACAGAAATTTACATTTTGAACAGAAAATAAAATTTGATTGAATTTTGAACAAAATTAAACATAAATTTGTATTTTGAACAGAAATTTACATTTTGAACAGAAAATAAATTTTAACATAAATTTGTATTTTGAACAGAAATTTACATTTTGAACAGAAAATAAAATTTGACATAAATTTGTATTTTGAACAGAAATTTACATTTTGAACAGAAAATAAAATTTGACAAATATTTTAAACATAAATTTGTATTTTGAACAGAAATTTACATTTTGAACAGAAAATTAATTTTAACATAAATTTGTATTTTGAACAGAAATTTACATTTTGAACAGAAAATAAAATTTAACATAAATTTGTATTTTGAACAGAAATTTACATTTTGAACAGAAAATAAAATTGGACATATTTAAATTTGAATAATTTGTTTTTGAACAGAAATTTACATTTTGAACAGAAAATTAAATTTAACATAAATTTGTATTTTGAACAGAAATTTACATTTTGAACAGAAAATAAAATTTGACATAAATTTGTATTTTGAACAGAAATTTACATTTTGAACAGAAAATTAAATTTTGAACATAAATTTGTATTTTGAACAGAAATTTACATTTTGAACAGAAAATTTAATTTGAACATAAATTTGTATTTTGAACATAAATTTGTATTTTGAACAGAAATTTACATTTTGAACAGAAAATTAATTTTAACATAAATTTGTATTTTGAACAGAAATTTACATTTTGAACAGAAAATAAAATTTGAACATAAATTTGTATTTTGAACAGAAATTTACATTTTGAACAGAAAATTAATTTTAACATAAATTTGTATTTTGAACAGAAATTTACATTTTGAACAGAAAATAAAATTTGACATTAATTTGTATTTTAAACATAAATTTGTATTTTGAACAGAAATTTACATTTTGAACAGAAAATAAAATTTGACAAAATTTGTATTTTGAACAGAAATTTACATTTTGAACAGAAAATTAATTTTAACATAAATTTGTATTTTGAACAGAAATTTACATTTTGAACAGAAAATAAAATTTTAACATAAATTTGTATTTTGAACAGAAATTTACATTTTGAACAGAAAATAAAATTGGACATTAATTTGTATTTTAAACATAAATTTGTATTTTGAACAGAAATTTACATTTTGAACAGAAAATAAAATTTAACATAAATTTGTATTTTGAACAGAAATTTACATTTTGAACAGAAAATTAAATTTAACATAAATTTGTATTTTGAACAGAAATTTGTATTTTGAACAGAAATTTACATTTTGAACAGAAAATAAAATTTTAAACATAAATTTGTATTTTGAACAGAAATTTACATTTTGAACAGAAAATAAAATTTGACATAAATTTGTATTTTGAACAGAAATTTACATTTTGAACAGAAAATTAATTTTTGACATAAATTTGTATTTTGAACAGAAATTTACATTTTGAACAGAAAATAAAATTTGACATTAATTTGTATTTTAAACATAAATTTGTATTTTGAACAGAAATTTACATTTTGAACAGAAAATTAATTTTAACATAAATTTGTATTTTGAACAGAAATTTACATTTTGAACAGAAAATAAAATTTTTAAACATAAATTTGTATTTTGAACAGAAATTTACATTTTGAACAGAAAATAAAAATTTAACATAAATTTGTATTTTGAACAGAAATTTACATTTTGAACAGAAAATAAAATTTGACATAAATTTGTATTTTGAACAGAAATTTACATTTTGAACAGAAAATTAAATTTTAAACATAAATTTGTATTTTGAACAGAAATTTACATTTTGAACAGAAAATAAAATTTAACATAAATTTGTATTTTGAACAGAAATTTACATTTTGAACAGAAAATTAAAATTTAACATAAATTTGTATTTTGAACAGAAATTTACATTTTGAACAGAAAATAAAATTTGGACATTAATTTGTATTTTAAACATAAATTTGTATTTTGAACAGAAATTTACATTTTGAACAGAAAATAAAATTTTAACATAAATTTGTATTTTGAACAGAAATTTACATTTTGAACAGAAAATTAAATTTAACATAAATTTGTATTTTGAACAGAAATTTACATTTTGAACAGAAAATTAAAAATTAATTTGTTTAAACATAAATTTGTATTTTGAACAGAAATTTACATTTTGAACAGAAAATAAAATTTTAACATAAATTTGTATTTTGAACAGAAATTTACATTTTGAACAGAAAATTAAATTTTGAACATAAATTTGTATTTTGAACAGAAATTTACATTTTGAACAGAAAATTAATTTTAACATAAATTTGTATTTTAAACATAAATTTGTATTTTGAACAGAAATTTACATTTTGAACAGAAAATAAATTTTAACATAAATTTGTATTTTGAACAGAAATTTACATTTTGAACAGAAAATAAAATTTGACATAAATTTGTATTTTGAACAGAAATTTACATTTTGAACAGAAAATAAAATTTGACATTAATTTGTATTTTAAACATAAATTTGTATTTTGAACAGAAATTTACATTTTGAACAGAAAATTAAATTTTAACATAAATTTGTATTTTGAACAGAAATTTACATTTTGAACAGAAAATTTAATTTTGAACATAAATTTGTATTTTAAACATAAATTTGTATTTTGAACAGAAATTTACATTTTGAACAGAAAATTAATTTTAACATAAATTTGTATTTTGAACAGAAATTTACATTTTGAACAGAAAATAAAATTTTAACATAAATTTGTATTTTGAACAGAAATTTACATTTTGAACAGAAAATTAAATTTTAACATAAATTTGTATTTTGAACAGAAATTTACATTTTGAACAGAAAATAAAATTTGACATAAATTTGTATTTTGAACAGAAATTTACATTTTGAACAGAAAATTAAAATTTTAACATAAATTTGTATTTTGAACAGAAATTTACATTTTGAACAGAAAATAAAATTTTAACATAAATTTGTATTTTGAACAGAAATTTACATTTTGAACAGAAAATAAAATTTAACATAAATTTGTATTTTAAACATAAATTTGTATTTTGAACAGAAATTTACATTTTGAACAGAAAATTGAATTTGAACATAAATTTGTATTTTGAACATAAATTTGTATTTTGAACAGAAATTTACATTTTGAACAGAAAATTAAATTTAACATAAATTTGTATTTTGAACAGAAATTTACATTTTGAACAGAAAATTAATTTTAACATAAATTTGTATTTTGAACAGAAATTTACATTTTGAACAGAAAATAAAATTTAACATAAATTTGTATTTTGAACAGAAATTTACATTTTGAACAGAAAATAAAATTTAACATAAATTTGTATTTTGAACAGAAATTTACATTTTGAACAGAAAATTAAATTTGAACAGAAATTTGTATTTTAAACATAAATTTGTATTTTGAACAGAAATTTACATTTTGAACAGAAAATTAAAATTTTAACATAAATTTGTATTTTGAACAGAAATTTACATTTTGAACAGAAAATAAAATTTGACATAAATTTGTATTTTGAACAGAAATTTACATTTTGAACAGAAAATAAAATTTTAACATAAATTTGTATTTTGAAAACATAAATTTGTATTTTGAACAGAAATTTACATTTTGAACAGAAAATTAAATTTTAACATAAATTTGTATTTTGAACAGAAATTTACATTTTGAACAGAAAATAAATTTACATAAATTTGTATTTTAACATAAATTTGTATTTTGAACAGAAATTTACATTTTGAACAGAAAATTAATTTTTAACATAAATTTGTATTTTGAACAGAAATTTACATTTTGAACAGAAAATAAAATTTAACATAAATTTGTATTTTGAACAGAAATTTGTATTTTGAACAGAAATTTACATTTTGAACAGAAAATTAATTTTAACATAAATTTGTATTTTGAACAGAAATTTACATTTTGAACAGAAAATAAAATTTACATTAATTTGTATTTTAAACATAAATTTGTATTTTGAACAGAAATTTACATTTTGAACAGAAAATAAAATTTAACATAAATTTGTATTTTGAACAGAAATTTACATTTTGAACAGAAAATTAAAATTTTAACATAAATTTGTATTTTGAACAGAAATTTACATTTTGAACAGAAAATAAAATTTTAACATAAATTTGTATTTTGAACAGAAATTTACATTTTGAACAGAAAATTAAATTTTGACAAAAAAATTGATTTTAAACATAAATTTGTATTTTGAACAGAAATTTACATTTTGAACAGAAAATAAAATTTTAACATAAATTTGTATTTTGAACAGAAATTTACATTTTGAACAGAAAATAAAATTTAACATAAATTTGTATTTTGAACAGAAATTTACATTTTGAACAGAAAATAAAATTTAACATAAATTTGTATTTTAAACATAAATTTGCATTTTGAACAGAAAATTTACAAATTTGAACAGAAAATTAAATTTTAAACATAAATTTGTATTTTGAACAGAAATTTACATTTTGAACAGAAAATAAAATTTAACATAAATTTGTATTTTGAACAGAAATTTACATTTTGAACAGAAAATTAAATTTTAACATAAATTTGTATTTTGAACAGAAATTTACATTTTGAACAGAAAATTAAATTTTAACATAAATTTGTATTTTGAACAGAAATTTACATTTTGAACAGAAAATAAAATTTGAACATAAATTTGTATTTTAAACATAAATTTGTATTTTGAACAGAAATTTACATTTTGAACAGAAAATTAAATTTAAACATAAATTTGTATTTTGAACAGAAATTTACATTTTGAACAGAAAATAAAATTTAACATAAATTTGTATTTTGAACAGAAATTTACATTTTGAACAGAAAATTAAATTTTAACATAAATTTGTATTTTGAACAGAAATTTACATTTTGAACAGAAAATTAAATTTAACATAAATTTGTATTTTGAACAGAAATTTACATTTTGAACAGAAAATTAAATTTAACATAAATTTGTATTTTGAACAGAAATTTACATTTTGAACAGAAAATAAAATTTTAACATAAATTTGTATTTTGAACAGAAATTTACATTTTGAACAGAAAATTAAATTTAACATAAATTTGTATTTTGAACAGAAATTTACATTTTGAACAGAAAATTAAATTTGAACATTAAATTTAAAACATAAATTTGTATTTTGAACAGAAATTTACATTTTGAACAGAAAATAAAATTTAACATAAATTTGTATTTTGAACAGAAATTTACATTTTGAACAGAAAATTAAATTTTAACATAAATTTGTATTTTGAACAGAAATTTACATTTTGAACAGAAAATAAAATTTACATAAATTTGTATTTTAAACATAAATTTGTATTTTGAACAGAAATTTACATTTTGAACAGAAAATAAAATTTTAACATAAATTTGTATTTTGAACAGAAATTTACATTTTGAACAGAAAATAAAATTTAACATAAATTTGTATTTTGAACAGAAATTTACATTTTGAACAGAAAATAAAATTTAACATAAATTTTAGTATTTTGAACAGAAATTTACATTTTGAACAGAAAATTAAATTTAACATAAATTTGTATTTTGAACAGAAATTTACATTTTGAACAGAAAATTAATTTTGAACATAAATTTGTATTTTGAACAGAAATTTACATTTTGAACAGAAAATTAAATTTTGAACATAAATTTGTATTTTGAACAGAAATTTACAATTTGATAATTTTAACATAAATTTGTATTTTGAACAGAAATTTACATTTTGAACAGAAAATAAAATTTAACATAAATTTGTATTTTGAACAGAAATTTACATTTTGAACAGAAAATAAAATTTAACATAAATTTGTATTTTGAACAGAAATTTACATTTTGAACAGAAAATAAAATTTAACATAAATTTGTATTTTGAACAGAAATTTACATTTTGAACGAACAAAATTTATTTTAACATAAATTTGTATTTTGAACAGAAATTTACATTTTGAACAGAAAATTAAATTTAACATAAATTTGTATTTTGAACAGAAATTTACATTTTGAACAGAAAATAAAATATTAATTTTAACATAAATTTGTATTTTGAACAGAAATTTACATTTTGAACAGAAAATTAAATTTTAACATAAATTTGTATTTTGAACAGAAATTTACATTTTGAACAGAAAATAAAATTTAACATAAATTTGTATTTTGAACAGAAATTTACATTTTGAACAGAAAATAAAATTTGAACATAAATTTGTATTTTAAACATAAATTTGTATTTTGAACAGAAATTTACATTTTGAACAGAAAAATTAAATTTAACATAAATTTGTATTTTGAACAGAAATTTACATTTTGAACAGAAAATAAAATTTAACATAAATTTGTATTTTGAACAGAAATTTACATTTTGAACAGAAAATTAATTTTAACATAAATTTGTATTTTGAACAGAAATTTACATTTTGAACAGAAAATAAAATTTAACATAAATTTGTATTTTGAACAGAAATTTACATTTTGAACAGAAAATAATTTACATTTTATTTTGAACAGAAAACATAATTTTAACATAAATTTGTATTTTGAACAGAAATTTACATTTTGAACAGAAAATAAAATTTAACATAAATTTGTATTTTGAACAGAAATTTACATTTTGAACAGAAATTTACATTTTGAACAGAAAATTAATTTTAACATAAATTTGTATTTTGAACAGAAATTTACATTTTGAACAGAAAATAAAATTTAACATAAATTTGTATTTTGAACAGAAATTTACATTTTGAACAGAAAATAAAATTTTAACATAAATTTGTATTTTGAACAGAAATTTACATTTTGAACAGAAAATAAAATTTTAACATAAATTTGTATTTTGAACAGAAATTTACATTTTGAACAGAAAATAAAATTTAACATAAATTTGTATTTTGAACAGAAATTTACATTTTGAACAGAAAATTAAATTTTGAACATAAATTTGTATTTTGAACAGAAATTTACATTTTGAACAGAAAATTAAATTTTGACATAAATTTGTATTTTTTGAACAGAAATTTACATTTTGAACAGAAAATTAAAAATTTAACATAAATTTGTATTTTGAACAGAAATTTACATTTTGAACAGAAAATAAAATTTAACATAAATTTGTATTTTGAACAGAAATTTACATTTTGAACAGAAATTTACATTTTGAACAGAAAATTAATTTTAACATAAATTTGTATTTTGAACAGAAATTTACATTTTGAACAGAAAATAAAATTTAACATAAATTTGTATTTTGAACAGAAATTTACATTTTGAACAGAAAATTAAATTTTAACATAAATTTGTATTTTGAACAGAAATTTACATTTTGAACAGAAAATTAAATTTTAACATAAATTTGTATTTTGAACAGAAATTTACATTTTGAACAGAAAATTAATTTGAAAAAAAAATTTGTATTTTAACATAAATTTGTATTTTGAACAGAAATTTACATTTTGGACAGAAAATTAAATTTAACATAAATTTGTATTTTGAACAGAAATTTACATTTTGGACAGAAAATAAAATTTAACATAAATTTGTATTTTGAACAGAAATTTACATTTTGAACAGAAATTTACATTTTGGACAGAAATTTAAATTTAACATAAATTTGTATTTTGAACAGAAATTTACATTTTGAACAGAAAATTAAATTTTAACATAAATTTGTATTTTGAACAGAAATTTACATTTTGAACAGAAAATAAAATTTAACATAAATTTGTATTTTAACATAAATTTGTATTTTGAACAGAAATTTACATTTTGAACAGAAAATTAAATTTTACATAAATTTGTATTTTGAACAGAAATTTACATTTTGAACAGAAAATTAAATTTAACATAAATTTGTATTTTGAACAGAAATTTACATTTTGAACAGAAAATTAAATTTAACATAAATTTGTATTTTGAACAGAAATTTACATTTTGAACAGAAAATAAAATTTAACATAAATTTGTATTTTGAACAGAAATTTACATTTTGAACAGAAAATAAAATTTAACATAAATTTGTATTTTGAACAGAAATTTACATTTTGAACAGAAAATTATAAATATTTGATTTTAACATAAATTTGTATTTTGAACAGAAATTTACATTTTGAACAGAAAATTAAATTTAAACATAAATTTGTATTTTGAACAGAAATTTACATTTTGACAGGAAAAAATAAAATTTAACATAAATTTGTATTTTGAACAGAAATTTACATTTTGAACAGAAATTTACATTTTGGACAGAAAATTAAATTTTAACATAAATTTGTATTTTGAACAGAAATTTACATTTTGAACAGAAAATAAAATTTAACATAAATTTGTATTTTGAACAGAAATTTACATTTTGAACAGAAAATAAAATATTAAATAAATTTGTATTTTGAACAGAAATTTACATTTTGAACAGAAAATAAAATTTGACATTATTTGTATTTTAACATAAATTTGTATTTTGAACAGAAATTTACATTTTGAACAGAAAATTAAATTTGAACATAAATTTGTATTTTGAACAGAAATTTACATTTTGAACAGAAAATAAATTTGTATTTTGAACAGAAATTTACATTTTGATATTTTAAACATAAATTTGTATTTTGAACAGAAATTTACATTTTGGACAGAAAATTAAAATTTTAACATAAATTTGTATTTTGAACAGAAATTTACATTTTGAACAGAAAATAAAATTTAACATAAATTTGTATTTTGAACAGAAATTTACATTTTGAACAGAAAATTAAATTTAACATAAATTTGTATTTTGAACAGAAATTTACATTTTGAACAGAAAATTAAATAACATAAATTTGTATTTTGAACATAAATTTGTATTTTGAACAGAAATTTACATTTTGAACAGAAAATTAAATTTTAACATAAATTTGTATTTTGAACAGAAATTTACATTTTGAACAGAAAATAAAATTTAACATAAATTTGTATTTTGAACAGAAATTTACATTTTGAACAGAAAATAAAATTTACATAATTTGATTTTAACATAAATTTGTATTTTGAACAGAAATTTACATTTTGAACAGAAAATAAAATTTAACATAAATTTGTATTTTGAACAGAAATTTACATTTTGAACAGAAAATTAAATTTAAACATAAATTTGTATTTTGAACAGAAATTTACATTTTGAACAGAAAATAAAATTTAACATAAATTTGTATTTTGAAAAAATAAAATTTAACATAATTTGTATTTTGAACAGAAATTTACATTTTGAACAGAAAATAAAATTTAACATAAATTTGTATTTTGAACAGAAATTTACATTTTGAACAGAAAATTAAAATTTAACATAAATTTGTATTTTGAACAGAAATTTACATTTTGGACAGAAAATTAAATTTAACATAAATTTGTATTTTGAACAGAAATTTACATTTTGAACAGAAAATAAAATTTAACATAAATTTGTATTTTGAACAGAAATTTACATTTTGGACAGAAAATATAAATTTAACATAAATTTGTATTTTGAACAGAAATTTACATTTTGAACAGAAAATTAAATTTTATTTGAACAGAAATTTACATTTTGAACAGAAAAATGTATTTTTAACATAAATTTGTATTTTGAACAGAAATTTACATTTTGGACAGAAAATAAAATTTAACATAAATTTGTATTTTGAACAGAAATTTACATTTTGAACAGAAAATTAAATTTAACATAAATTTGTATTTTGAACAGAAATTTACATTTTAAAAAAATTAACATAAATTTGTATTTTGAACAGAAATTTACATTTTGAACAGAAAATTAAATTTTAAACATAAATTTGTATTTTGAACAGAAATTTACATTTTGGACAGAAAATTAAATTTAACATAAATTTGTATTTTGAACAGAAATTTACATTTTGAACAGAAAATAAAATTTAACATAAATTTGTATTTTGAACATAAATTTGTATTTTGAACAGAAATTTACATTTTGGACAGAAAATAAAATTTAACATAAATTTGTATTTTGAACAGAAATTTACATTTTGAACAGAAAATAAAATTTAACATAAATTTGTATTTTGAACAGAAATTTACATTTTGAACAGAAATTTACATTTTGGACAGAAAATTAAATTTTAACATAAATTTGTATTTTGAACAGAAATTTACATTTTGGACAGAAAATTAAAATTTAACATAAATTTGTATTTTGAACAGAAATTTACATTTTGAACAGAAAATTAAATTTTGAACATAAATTTGTATTTTGAACAGAAATTTACATTTTGAACAGAAATTTACATTTTGGACAGAAAATAAAATTTAACATAAATTTGTATTTTGAACAGAAATTTACACTTTGAACAGAAAATTAAATTTGAACATAAATTTGTATTTTGAACAGAAATTTACATTTTGAACAGAAATTTACATTTTGCGAAAATTAATTTTGAATTTAACATAAATTTGTATTTTGAACAGAAATTTACATTTTGGACAGAAAATTAAATTTAACATAAATTTGTATTTTGAACAGAAATTTACATTTTGAACAGAAAATTAAATTTTAACATAAATTTGTATTTTGAACAGAAATTTACATTTTGAACAGAAAATAAAATTTAACATAAATTTGTATTTTGAACAATAAATTTGTATTTTGAACAGAAATTTACATTTTGGACAGAAAATTAAATTTAACATAAATTTGTATTTTGAACAGAAATTTACATTTTGAACAGAAAATAAAATTTAACATAAATTTGTATTTTAAAAAAAAGAACAGAAAATTTACATTTTGAACAGAAATTTACATTTTGGACAGAAAATTAAATTTTAACATAAATTTGTATTTTGAACAGAAATTTACATTTTGGACAGAAAATAAAATTTAACATAAATTTGTATTTTGAACAGAAATTTACATTTTGAACAGAAAATTAAATTTTGACACATAAATTTGTATTTTGAACAGAAATTTACATTTTGAAAAATAAAATAAATAAATTTGTATTTTAACATAAATTTGTATTTTGAACAGAAATTTACATTTTGGACAGAAAATTAAATTTAACATAAATTTGTATTTTGAACAGAAATTTACATTTTGAACAGAAAATAAAATTTAACATAAATTTGTATTTTGAACAGAAATTTACATTTTGAAACAGAAAATATTAAATTTAACATAAATTTGTATTTTGAACAGAAATTTACATTTTGAACAGAAAATTAAATTTAACATAAATTTGTATTTTGAACAGAAATTTACATTTTGAACAGAAAATAAAATAAAATTTAACATAAATTTGTATTTTGAACAGAAATTTACATTTTGAACAGAAAATAAAATTTAACATAAATTTGTATTTTGAACAGAAATTTACATTTTGGAACAGAAAATTAAATTTAACATAAATTTGTATTTTGAAACATAAATTTGTATTTTGAACAGAAATTTACATTTTGGACAGAAAATTAAATTTAACATAAATTTGTATTTTGAACAGAAATTTACATTTTGGACAGAAAATAAAATTTAAAAACATAAATTTGTATTTTGAACAGAAATTTACATTTTGAACAGAAAATTAAATTTTGACATAAATTTGTATTTTGAACAGAAATTTACATTTTGAACAGAAATTTACATTTTGGAACAGAAAATTATAATACAACATAAATTTGTATTTTGAACAGAAATTTAAACATTTTGGACAGAAAATTAAATTTTAACATAAATTTGTATTTTGAACAGAAATTTACATTTTGGACAGAAAATAAAATTTAACATAAATTTGTATTTTGAACAGAAATTTACATTTTGAACAGAAAATAAAATTTAACATAAATTTGTATTTTGAACAGAAATTTACATTTTGAACAGAAAATTAAAATTTTAACATAAATTTGTATTTTGAACAGAAATTTTACAGAATTTGGACAGAAAATTAAAATTTAACATAAATTTGTATTTTGAACAGAAATTTACATTTTGGACAGAAAATTAAATTTAACATAAATTTGTATTTTGAACAGAAATTTACATTTTGAGCAGAAATTATTTTGGACAGAAAATTAAATTTAACATAAATTTGTATTTTGAACAGAAATTTACATTTTGAACAGAAAATAATTTACAAAATTTGTATTTTAACATAAATTTGTATTTTGAACAGAAATTTACATTTTGGACAGAAAATAAAATTTAACATAAATTTGTATTTTGAACAGAAATTTACATTTTGAACAGAAAATTAAATTTTACATAAATTTGTATTTTGAACAGAAATTTACATTTTGAACAGAAAATTAAATTTTAAACATAAATTTGTATTTTGAACAGAAATTTACATTTTGAACAGAAAATTAAATTTGAACATAAATTTGTATTTTGAACAGAAATTTACATTTTGAACAGAAAATAAAATTTAACATAAATTTGTATTTTGAACAGAAATTTACATTTTGAACAGAAAATAAAATTAAATTTAACATAAATTTGTATTTTGAACAGAAATTTACATTTTGGACAGAAAATAAAATTTAACATAAATTTGTATTTTGAACAGAAATTTACATTTTGAACAGAAATTTAAATTTTGGACAGAAAATTTAATTTTGAACAGAAATTTGTATTTTGAACAGAAAATTTACATAAATTTGTATTTGAACAAAAATAAAATTTTAACATAAATTTGTATTTTGAACAGAAATTTGTATTTTGAACAGAAATTTACATTTTGGACAGAAAATTTAACATAAATTTGTATTTTAACATAAATTTGTATTTTGAACAGAAAATAAATTTAACATTTTTTGAACAGAAATTTGTATTTTGAACAGAAATTTACATTTTGGACAGAAAATATTAAATTTAAACATAAATTTGTATTTTGAACAGAAATTTACATTTTGAACAGAAAATAAAATTTAACATAAATTTGTATTTTGAACAGAAATTTACATTTTGAACAGAAATTTACATTTTGGACAGAAATTAAATTTAACATAAATTTGTATTTTGAACAGAAATTTACATTTTGAACAGAAAATTAAAATTTAACATAAATTTGTATTTTGAACAGAAATTTACATTTTGAACAGAAAATAAAATTTAACATAAATTTGTATTTTTAATTGAACAGAAATTTACATTTTGGACAGAAAATTAAATTTAACATAAATTTGTATTTTGAACAGAAATTTACATTTTGAACAGAAAATAAAATTTAACATAAATTTGTATTTTGAACAGAAATTTACATTTTGAAAAAATAATATTGAACAGAAATTTGCATTTTGAACAGAAATTTATTTTGGACAGAAAATTAAATTTAACATAAATTTGTATTTTGAACAGAAATTTACATTTTGGACAGAAAATAAAATTTAACATAAATTTGTATTTTGAACATGAAATTTGTATTTTGTATTTTGAACAGAAATTTACATTTTGAACAGAAATAACAAAATTAAATTTAACATAAATTTGTATTTTGAACAGAAATTTACATTTTGGACAGAAAATAAAATAAACATAAATTTTATTTTATTTAACATAAATTTGCATATTTTGAACAGAAATTTACATTTTGGACAGAAAATTAAATTTAACATAAATTTGTATTTTGAACAGAAATTTACATTTTGAACAGAAAATTAAATTTGACATAAATTTGTATTTTGAACAGAAATTTACATTTTGGAACAGAAAATAAAATTTTGACATAAATTTGTATTTTGAACAGAAATTTACATTTTGAGCAGAAATTTACATTTTGGACAGAATATTAAATTTAACATAAATTTGTATTTTGAACAGAAATTTACATTTTGGACAGAAAATAAAAAAAAATTTGTATTTTGAACATAAATTTGTATTTTGAACAGAAATTTACATTTTGGACAGAAAATTAAATTTAACATAAATTTGTATTTTGAACAGAAATTTACATTTTGAACAGAAAATTTTGACAAAAATAAATTTAACATAAATTTGTATTTTGAAAATACAGAAATTTACATTTTGAACAGAAATTTACATTTTGGACAGAATATAAATTTAACATAAATTTGTATTTTGAACAGAAATTTACATTTTGAACAGAAAATAAAATTTAACATAAATTTGTATTTTGAACAGAAATTTACATTTTGAACAGAAATTTACATTTTGAAAAATAAATTGTAACATAAATTTGAACAGAAATTTACATTTTGGACAGAAAATAAAATTTAACATAAATTTGTATTTTGAACAGAAATTTACATTTTGAACAGAAATTCATTTTGGACAAAATTAAATTTAACATAAATTTGTATTTTGGACAGAAATTTACATTTTGTACAGAAAATAAAATTTAACATAAATTTGTATTTTGAACAGAAATTTTACACAAAATTTTGAACAGAAAATTTACATTTTGAACAGAAATTTACATTTTGGACAGAAAATTAAATTTAACATAAATTTGTATTTTGAACAGAAATTTACATTTTGAACAGAAAATAAAATTTAACATAAATTTGTATTTTGAACAGAAATTTACATTTTGAACAGAAAATAATTAAATTTAACATAAATTTGTATTTTGAACAGAAATTTACATTTTGGACAGAAAATTAAATTTAACATAAATTTGTATTTTGAACAGAAATTTACATTTTGAACAGAAAATTAAATTTCAAACATAAATTTGTATTTTGAACAGAAATTTACATTTTGAACAGAAAATAAAATTTAACATAAATTTGTATTTTGAACAGAAATTTACATTTTGAACAGAAATTTACATTTTGGACAGAATATTAAATTTAACATAAATTTGTATTTTGAACAGAAATTTACATTTTGAAAAATAAATATAAACATAAATTTGTATTTTGAACAAAAAAATTTACATTTTGAACAGAAATTTACATTTTGGACAGAAAATTAAATTTAACATAAATTTGTATTTTGAACAGAAATTTACATTTTGAACAGAAAATAAAATTTAACATAAATTTGTATTTTGAACAGAAATTTACATTTTGAGCAAAATTTAATTTTGGACAGAAAATTAAATTTAACATAAAATTTGTATTTTGAACAGAAATTTACATTTTGAACAGAAAATTACAAAATTAAAATTTAACATAAATTTGTATTTTGAACAGAAATTTACATTTTGGACAGAAAATAAAATTTAACATAAATTTGTATTTTGAACAGAAATTTACATTTTGAACAAAAAAATAAATTTAACATAAATTTGTATTTTGAACAGAAATTTACATTTTGAACAGAAATATTAAAAATTAAATTTAACATAAATTTGTATTTTGAACAGAAATTTACATTTTGAAAAAAATAAAAATTTAACATAAATTTGTATTTTGAACAGAAATTTACATTTTGAACAGAAATTTACATTTTGGACAGAATAATTAAATTTAACATAAATTTGTATTTTGAACAGAAATTTACATTTTGGACAGAAAATAAAATTTAACATAAATTTGTATTTTGAACAGAAATTTACATTTTGAGCAGAAATTTCATTTTGGACAGAATATTAAATTTAACATAAATTTGTATTTTGAACAGAAATTTACATTTTGGTCAGAAAATAAAATTTAACATAAATTTGTATTTTGAACAGAAATTTACATTTTGAACAGAAAATTAAAATTTAACATAAATTTGGAACAGAAATTTACATTTTGAACAGAAAATTAAATTTAAATAAATTTTGAACATAAATTTATATTTTGGACAGAAAATAAAATTTAACATAAATTTGTATTTTGAACAGAAATTTACATTTTGGACAGAAAATAAAATTTAACATAAATTTGTATTTTGAACAGAAATTTACATTTTGAGCAGAAATTTACATTTTGGACAGAAAATTAAATTTAACATAAATTTGTATTTTGAACAGAAATTTACATTTTGAAATGGACAGAAAATTAAATTTAACATAAATTTGTATTTTGAACAGAAATTTACATTTTGAACAGAAAATTAAATTTAACATAAATTTGTATTTTGAACAGAAATTTACATTTTGAACAGAAAATATAAATTTAACATAAATTTGTATTTTGAACAGAAATTTACATTTTGAAAAATAAAATAAAATAAAATTTGTATTTTGAACAGAAATTTACATTTTGAGCAGAAATTTACATTTTGGACAGAATATTAAATTTAACATAAATTTGTATTTTGAACAGAAATTTACATTTTGGACAGAAAATAAAATTTAACATAAATTTGTATTTTGAACAGAAATTTACATTTTGAACAGAAATGTTAATTTTGGACAGAAATTATTTAAATTTTTGGACACAGAAATTTACATTTTGAACAGAAAATAAAATTTAACATAAATTTGTATTTTGAACAGAAATTTACATTTTGATGGACAGAAATATTAAATTTAACATAAATTTGTATTTTGAACAGAAATTTACATTTTGGACAGAAAATTAAATTTAACATAAATTTGTATTTTGAACAGAAATTTACATTTTGGACAGAAAAATAAATAAAACATAAATTTGTATTTTGAACAGAAATTTACATTTTGAACAGAAAATAAAAAAAAATTTGTATTTTGAACAGAAATTTACATTTTGAACAGAAATTTACATTTTGGACAGAAAATTAAATTTTAACATAAATTTGTATTTTGAACAGAAATTTTACATTTTGAACAGAAAATTAAATTTGGACATAAATTTGTATTTTGAACAGAAATTTACATTTTGAACAGAAATTTACATTTTGGACAGAAAATTAAATTTAACATAAATTTGTATTTTGAACAGAAATTTACATTTTGAAACAGAAAATAAAAATTAACATAAATTTGTATTTTGAACAGAAATTTACATTTTAGACAGAAATTAAACATTAAGATAATTTTGAATTTTGAACATAAATTTACATTTTGAACAGACACATAAATTTTGGACAGAAAATTAAATTTTACATAAATTTGTGTTTTGAACAGAAATTTACATTATGAACAGAAAATAAAATTTTACATAAATTTGTATTTTGAACAGAAATTTACATGAAAAATTAAATTTAAATTTTATTTGAACAGAAATTTACATTTTGGACAGAAAATTAAATTTAACATAAATTTGTATTTTGAACAGAAATTTACATTTTGGACAGAAAATAAAATTTAACATAAATTTGTATTTTGAACAGAAATTTACATTTTGAACAGAAATGTTACATTTTGGACAGAAAATTAAATTTAACATAAATTTGTATTTTGAACAGAAATTTACATTTTGGACAGAAAATAAAATTTAACATAAATTTGTATTTTGAACAGAAATTTACATTTTGAACAGAAAATTAAATTTTGGACAGAAAATTAAATTTAACATAAATTTGTATTTTGAACAGAAATTTACATTTTGAACAGAAAATAAAATTTAACATAAATTTGTATTTTGAACAGAAATTTACATTTTGAACAGAAAAAATAAAATTTAACATAAATTTGTATTTTGAACAGAAATTTACATTTTGAACAGAAAATAAAATTTAACATAAATTTGTATTTTGAACAGAAATTTACATTTTGAACAGAAAATAAAATTTAACATAAATTTGTATTTTGAACAGAAATTTACATTTTGGAACAGAAAATTAAATTTTGACATAAATTTGTATTTTGAACAGAAATTTACATTTTGAACAGAAATTTACATTTTGGACAGAAAATTTAAATTTAACATAAATTTGTATTTTGAACAGAAATTTACATTTTGGAGAAGAAAATAACATAAATTTGTATTTTGGACATAAGATAAATTTGTATTTTGAACAGAAATTTTTGTAGCAGAAATTTACATTTTGGACAGAAAATTAAATTTAACATAAATTTGTATTTTGAACAGAAATTTACATTTTGGTTCGAAAAGAAAATACAACATAAATTTGTATTTTGAACATAAATTTGTATTTTGAACAGAAATTTACATTTTGGACAGAAAATTAAAATTTAACATAAATTTGTATTTTGAACAGAAATTTACATTTTGAACAGAAAATTAAATTTAACATGGAAATTTGTATTTTGAACAGAAAATTAAATTTTGAACAGAAATTTAAATTTTGAACATAAATTTGTATTTTGAACAGAAATTCACATTTTGGACAGAAAATAAAATTTAACATAAATTTGTATTTTGAACAGAAATTTACATTTTGGACAGAATATTAAATTTAACATAAATTTGTATTTTGAACAGAAATTTACATTTTGCACAGAAAATAAAATTTAACATAAATTTGTATTTTGAACAGAAATTTACATTTTGAGCAGAAATGTATTTTGGACAGAAATTTATTTTAACATAAATTTGTATTTTGAACAGAAATTTACATTTTGGACAGAAAATAAAATTTAACATAAATTTGTATTTTGAACAGAAATTTACATTTTGACATAAATTTGTATTTTGAACAGAAATTTACATTTTGGACAGAATATTAAATTTAACATAAATTTGTATTTTGAACAGAAATTTACATTTTGAACAGAAAATAAAATTTAACATAAATTTGTATTTTGAACAGAAATTTACATTTTGAACAGAAAATAAAATTTAAATAAATTTGATTTTGAACATTAAATTTAACATAAATTTGTATTTTGAACAGAAATTTACATTTTGGACAGAAAATTAAAATTTAACATAAATTTGTATTTTGAACAGAAATTTACATTTTGGACAGAAAATAAAATTTAACATAAATTTGTATTTTGAACAGAAATTTACATTTTGAACAGAAAATAAATTAACATAAATTTGTATTTTGAACAGAAATTTACATTTTGGACAGAAAATAAAATAAATTAACATAAATTTGTATTTTGAACAGAAATTTACATTTTTTGGACAGAAAATTAAATTTAACATAAATTTGTATTTTGAACAGAAATTTACATTTTGAACAGAAAATAAAATATAAACATAAATTTGTATTTTGAACAGAAATTTACATTTTGAACAGAAAATTAAATTTAACATAAATTTGTATTTTGAACAGAAATTTACATTTTGGACAGAAAATTAAATTTAACATAAATTTGTATTTTGAACAGAAATTTACATTTTGAACAGAAAATAAAATTTAACATAAATTTGTATTTTGAACAGAAATTTACATTTTGAGCAGAAATTTACATTTTGGACAGAATATTAAATTTAACATAAATTTGTATTTTGAACAGAAATTTATACATTTTGGACAGAAAATAAAATTTAACATAAATTTGTATTTTGAACAGAAATTTACATTTTGGACAGAAAATAAAATTTAACATAAATTTGTATTTTGAACAGAAATTTACATTTTGAACAGAAATTTATATTTTAGGCAGAAAATTTGTATTTTGAACAGAAATTTACATTTTGAACAGAAAATAAAATTTAACATAAATTTGTATTTTGAACAGAAATTTACATTTTGGACAGAAAATTTGTATTATTAACATAAATTTATATTTTGAGCAGAAATGTTCATTTTGGACAGAATATTAAATTTAACATAAATTTGTATTTTGGCCAGAAATTTACATTTTGGTCAGAAAATAAAATATAACATAAATTTGTATTTTGAACAGAAATTTACATTTTGAGCAGAAATGTTCATTTTGAGCAGAAATGTTCATTTTGGACAGAATATTAAATTTAACATAAATTTGTATTTTGGCCAGAAATTTACATTTTGGTCAGAAAATAAAATACAACATAAATTTGTATTTTGAACAGAAATTTACATTTTGAGCAGAAATGTTCATTTTGGACAGAATATTAAATTTAACATAAATTCGTATTTTCACCAGAAATTTACATTTTGGTCAGAAAATAAAATATAACATAAATTTGTATTTTGAACAGAAATTTACATTTTGAGCAGAAATTTACATTTTGGACAGAAAATTAAATTTAACATAAATTTGTATTTTGAACAGAAATTTACATTTTGAACAGAAATTTACATTTTGGACAGAAAATATTAAATTTAACATAAATTTGTATTTTGAACAGAAATTTACATTTTGGACAGAAAATAAAATATAACATAAATTTGTATTTTGAACAGAAATTTACATTTTGGACAATGAACAGAAATTAAATTTAACATAAATTTGTATTTTGAACAGAAAATTAAAATTTGGACAGAAAATAAAATTTAACATAAATTTGTATTTTGAACAGAAAAAATTTACATTTTGAACAGAAAATAAAATTTGGCATAAATTTTGTATTTTTAACAGAAATTTATATTTTGAAAATTTACATTTTGTAAAAAATTAAACATAAATTTGTATTATTAACATAAATTTATATTTTGAGCAGAAATGTTCATTTTGGACAGAATATTAAATTTAACATAAATTTGTATTTTGGCCAGAAATTTACATTTTGGTCAGAAAATAAAATATAACATAAATTTGTATTTTGAACAGAAATTTACATTTTGAGCAGAAATTTACATTTTGGACAGAATATTAAATTTAACATAAAAATTTGTATTTTGAACAGAAATTTACATTTTGGACAGAAAATAAAATAAATTTAACATAAATTTGTATTTTGAACAGAAATTTACATTTTGGACAGAAAATTAAAAAAAAATTTAACATAAATTTGTATTTTGAACAGAAATTTACATTTTGAGCAGAAATGTTCATTTTGGACAGAATATTAAATTTAACATAAATTTGTATTTTGAACAGAAATTTACATTTTGGTCAGAAAATAAAATATAACATAAATTTGTATTTTGAACAGAAATTTACATTTTGAGCAGAAATGTTCATTTTGGACAGAATATTAAATTTAACATAAATTTGTATTTTGGCCAGAAATTTACATTTTGGTCAGAAAATAAAATATAACATAAATTTGTATTTTGAACAGAAATTTACATTTGGACAGAAATTTACATTTTGGGCAGAAAATTAAACTTTAACATAAATTTGTATTTTGAACAGAAATTTACATTTTGGACAGAAAAATAAATTTTGAACATTAACATAAATTTGTATTTTGAACAGAAATTTAACATAAATTTGTATTTTCAGAAATTTACATTTTGGACAGAAAATAAAATTTAACATAAATTTGTATTTTTGAACAGAAATTTACATTTTGAGCAGAAATGTTACATTTTGGACAGAATATTAAATTTAACATAAATTTGTATTTTGAACAGAAATTTACATTTTGGTCAGAATATTAAATTTAACATAAATTTGTATTTTGAACAGAAATTTACATTTTGAGCAGAAATGTTCATTTTGGACAGAATATTAAATTTAACATAAATTTGTATTTTGAACAGAAATTTACATTTTGAACAGAAAATAAAATATAACATAAATTTGTATTTTGAACAGAAATTTACATTTTGAGCAGAAATTTACATTTTGGACAGAAAAATAAATATTTTGAACAGAAATTTACATTTTGAAAATATAATATAAATTTAACATAAATTTGTATTTTGAACATTGAGCAGAAATTTACATTTTGGACAGAATATTAAATTTAACATAAATTTGTATTTTGAACAGAAATTTAAATTTTGGACAGAAAATAAAATTTAACATAAATTTGTATTTTGAACAGAAATTTACATTTTAAGCAGAAATGTTCATTTTGGACAGAAAATTAAATTTAACATAAATTTGTATTTTGAACAGAAATTTACATTTTGAACAGAAAATAAAATTTAACATAAATTTGTATTTTGAACAGAAATTTACATTTTGAACAGAAAATATAAATTTGAACATAAATTTGTTATTTTGAACAGAAATTTACATTTTGAACAGAAAATTAAATTTTACATAAATTTGTATTTTGAACAGAAATTTACATTTTGAACAGAAAATTTACATTTTGGACAGAAAATAAAATTTAAACATAAATTTGTATTTTGAACAGAAATTTACATTTTGAGCAGAAATGTTCATTTTGGACAGAATATTAAATTTAACATAAATTTGTATTTTGAACAGAAATTTACATTTTGAACAGAAAATAAAATTTAACATAAATTTGTATTTTGAACAGAAATTTACATTTTGAGCAGAAATGTTCATTTTGGACAGAATATTAAATTTAACATAAATTTGTATTTTGGACAGAAATTTACATTTTGGTCAGAAAAAAATTAAAAAATATTTTTAAATTTGTAAACATAAATTTGTATTTTGAACAGAAATTTACATTTTGGACAGAAAATAAAATTTAACATAAATTTGTATTTTGAACAGAAATTTACATTTTGGACAGAAAATAAAATTTAACATAAATTTGTATTTTGAACAGAAATTTACATTTTGAACAGAAATTTTCATTTTGGACAGAAATATTAAATTTAACATAAATTTGTATTTTGAACAGAAATTTACATTTTGGACAGAAAATTAAAATTTAACATAAATTTGTATTTTGAACAGAAATTTACATTTTGAACAGAAAATTAAATTTTACATGAATTTTTTATTTTGAACAGAAATTTACATTTTGGACAGAAAATTAAATTTAACATAAATTTGTATTTTGAACAGAAATTTACATTTTGGACAGAAAATAAAATTTAACATAAATTTGTATTTTGAACAGAAATTTACATTTTGAGCAGAAATTTAAATTTTGGACAGAAAATTTAATTTTGAACATAAATTTTGTATTTTGGAACAGAAAATAAAAATATAAATTTTGTAAATTTGTAAAATTTTGACATAAATTTGTATTTTGAACAGAAATTTACATTTCGAGGAGAAATTTACATTTTGGGCAGAATATTAAATTTAACATAAATTTGTATTTTGGCCAGAAATTTACATTTTGGTCAGAAAATAAAATATAACATAAATTTGTATTTTGAACAGAAATTTACATTTTGAGCAGAAATGTTCATTTTGGACAGAATATTAAATTTAACATAAATTTGTATTTTGAACAGAAATTTACATTTTGGGCAGAAAATAAAATTTAACATAAATTTGTATTTTGAACAGAAAGAAATTTACATTTTGGACAGAAAATAAAATTTAACATAAATTTGTATTTTGAACAGAAATTTACATTTTGGACAGAAAATAAAAATTTAACATAAATTTGTATTTTGAACAGAAATTTACATTTTGAGCAGAAAATTACATTTTGGGCAGAAAATAAAATTTTGGACATAAATTTTGTATTTTTAACAGAAAATAAATTAAAATAAATTTGTATTTTGAACGAAATTTAAAATTTGAACAAACATAAATTTGTATTATTAACATAAATTTATATTTTGAGCAGAAATGTTCATTTTGGACAGAATATTAAATTTAACATAAATTTGTATTTTGGCCAGAAATTTACATTTTGGTCAGAAAATAAAATATAACATAAATTTGTATTTTGAACAGAAATTTACATTTTGAGCAGAAATGTTCATTTTGGACAGAATATTAAATTTAACATAAATTTGTATTTTGAACAGAAATTTACATTTTGGACAGAAAATAAAATTTAACATAAATTTGTATTTTGAACAGAAATTTACATTTTGAACAGAAAATTTACATTTTGAACAGAAATTTAAATTTTTAACAGAAATTTACATTTTGGACAGAAATTTACAATTTGGACAGAAAATAAAATTTAACATAAATTTGTATTTTGAACAGAAATTTACATTTTGAGCAGAAAATAAAATTTAAATTGATTAAATTTGTATTTTGAACAGAAATTTACATTTTGGACAGAAAATAAAATTTAACATAAATTTGTATTTTGAACAGAAATTTACATTTTGAGCAGAAATGTACATTTTGGACAGAATATTAAATTTAACATAAATTTGTATTTTGAACAGAAATTTACATTTTGATCAGAAAATAAAATTTAACATAAATTTGTATTTTGAACAGAAATTTACATTTTGAACAGAAATTTACATTTTGGACAGAAAATTAAATTTAACATAAATTTGTATTTTGAACAGAAATTTACATTTTGAGCAGAAAATAAAATTTGAACATAAATTTGTATTTTGAACAGAAATTTACATTTTGGACAGAAAATTAAATTTTGGACATAAATTTGTATTTTGAACAGAAATTTACATTTTGAACAGAAAATTTGTATTTTAAACAGAAATTTGCATTTTGAGCCGAAATTTACATTTTGGACGGAATATTAAATTTAACATAAATTTGTATATTCACCAGAAATTTACATTTTGGTCAGAAAATAAAATATAACATAAATTTGTATTTTGAACAGAAATTTACATTTTGAGCAGAAATGTTCATTTTGGACAGAATATTAAATTTAACATAAATTTGTATTTTGAACAGAAATTTACATTTTGAGCAGAAAATAAAATACAACATAAATTTGTATTTTGAACAGAAATTTACATTTTGACATAAATTTGTATTTTGGACAGAAATTAAATTTAACATAAATTTGTATTTTGAACAGAAATTTACATTTTGAGCAGAAATTTAAATTTTGGACATAAATTTGTATTTTGAACAGAAATTTACATTTTTGAACAGAAAATGAATTTTGAACATAAATTTGTATTTTGGACAGAAATTTACATTTTGGACAGAAAATTAAATTTAACATTAATTGTATTTTGAACAGAAATTTACATTTTGAGCAGAAATGTTCATTTTGGACAAAATAAATTTAACATAAATTTGTAAAAAATTTACAATTTAACATAAAATTTGTATTTTGAACAGAAATTTACATTTTGAGCAGAAATGTTCATTTTGGACAGAATATTAAATTTAACATAAATTTGTATTTTGGACAGAAATTTACATTTTGGTCAGAAAATAAAATACAACATAAATTTGTATTTTGAACGGAAATTTACATTTTGAGCAGAAAAAAATTTACATTTTGGGCAGAAAATAAAATTTGGCATAATTTTGTATTTTTAACAGAAATTATATAACATAAATTTGTATTTTTGAACAAAATTTACATTTTGAACATAAATTTGTATTATTAACATAAATTTATATTTTGAGCAGAAATGTTCATTTTGGACAGAATATTAAATTTAACATAAATTTGTATTTTGGCCAGAAATTTACATTTTGGTCAGAAAATAAAATACAACATAAATTTGTATTTTGAACAGAAATTTACATTTTGAGCAGAAATGTTCATTTTGGACAGAAAATTACATTTTGAACATAAATTTGTATTTTGAGCACAGAAATTTACATTTTGGTCAGAAAATTTGATTTTGGACAGAAATTTGTATTTTTAACAACATAAATTTGTATTTTGAACAGAAATTTACATTTTGAGCAGAAATCATTTTGGAAATATTAAATTTAACATAAATTTGTATTTTGAACAGAAATTTACATTTTGGTCAGAAAATAAAATAAAATAAAATTTAACATAAATTTGTATTTTGAACAGAAATTTACATTTTGACGAAAATTTGTATTTTAACATAAATTTGTATTTTGGCCAGAAATTTACATTTTGGTCAGAAAATAAAATATAACATAAATTTGTATTTTGAACAGAAATTTACATTTTGGTCAGAAAATAAAATACAACATAAATTTGTATTTTGAACAGAAATTTACATTTTGAGCAGAAATGTTCATTTTGGACAGAAAATTAAATTTAACATAAATTTGTATTTTTAACAGAAATTTACATTTTGGACAGAAAATAAAATTAAAATAAATTTGTATTTTGAACAGAAATTTGTATTTTGAACAGAAATTTACATTTTGAGCAGAAATGTTCATTTTGGACAGAATATTAAATTTAACATAAATTTGTATTTTGGCCAGAAATTTACATTTTGGTCAGAAAATAAAATACAACATAAATTTGTATTTTGAACAGAAATTTACATTTTGAGCAGAAATGTTCATTTTGGACAGAATATTAAATTTAACATAAATTTGTATTTTGGCCAGAAATTTACATTTTGGTCAGAAAATAAAATACAACATAAATTTGTATTTTGAACAGAAATTTACATTTGGACAGATATTTATATTTTGGACAGAAATTTACATTTTGGACAGAAAATTAAATTTAACATTAATTGTATTTTGAACAGAAATTTACATTTTGGACAGAAAATAAAATTTAACATAAATTTGTATTTTGAACAGAAATTTACATTTTGAGCAGAAATGTTCATTTTGGACAGAATATTAAATTTAACATAAATTTGTATTTTGGCCAGAAATTTACATTTTGGTCAGAAAATAAAATACAACATAAATTTGTATTTTGAACAGAAATTTACATTTCGAGGAGAAATTTACATTTTGGGCAGAAAATAAAATTTGGCATAATTTTGTATTTTTAACAGAAATTTACATTTCGAGGAGAAATTTACATTTTGGGCAGAATATTAAATTTAACATAAATTTGTATTTTGGCCAGAAATTTACATTTTGGTCAGAAAATAAAATACAACATAAATTTGTATTTTGAACAGAAATTTACATTTTGAGCAGAAATGTTCATTTTGGACAGAATATTAAATTTAACATAAATTTGTATTTTGGCCAGAAATTTACATTTTGGTCAGAAAATAAAATACAACATAAATTTGTATTTTGAACAGAAATTTACATTTTGAGCAGAAATGTTCATTTTGGACAGAATATTAAATTTAACATAAATTTGTATTTTGACCAGAAATTTACATTTTGGTCAGAAAATAAAATACAACATAAATTTGTATTTTGAACAGAAATTTACATTTTGAGCAGAAATTTACATTTTGGACAGAATATTAAATTTAACATAAATTTGTATTTTGGCCAGAAATTTACATTTTGGTCAGAAAATAAAATACAACATAAATTTGTATTTTGAACAGAAATTTACATTTTGAGCAGAAATTTACATTTTGGACAGAATATTAAATTTAACATAAATTTGTATTTTGAACAGAAATTTACATTTTGGTCAGAAAATAAAAATATAACATAAATTTGTATTTTGAACAGAAATTTACATTTTGAGCAGAAATGTACATTTTGGACAGAAATTATAATTTTGGACATAAATTTAACATTTTTAAAATTTGTATTTTGAACAGAAATTTACATTTCGAGGAGAAATTTACATTTTGGGCAGAATATTAAATTTAACATAAATTTGTATTTTATCCAGAAATTTACATTTTGGTCAGAAAATAAAATACAACATAAATTTGTATTTTGAACAGAAATTTACATTTTGAGCAGAAATGTTCATTTTGGACAGAATATTAAATTTAACATAAATTTGTATTTTAACAGAAATTTACATTTTGGCCAGAAAATAGAAATTTACATTTTGGTCAGAAAATAAAATACAACATAAATTTGTATTTTGAACAGAAATTTACATTTTGAGCAGAAATGTTCATTTTGGACAGAATATTAAATTTAACATAAATTTGTATTTTGGCCAGAAATTTACATTTTGGTCAGAAAATAAAATACAACATAAATTTGTATTTTGAACAGAAATTTACATTTTGAGCAGAAATGTTCATTTTGGACAGAATATTAAATTTAACATAAATTTGTATTTTGAACAGAAATTTACATTTTGGTCAGAAAATAAAAATACAACATAAATTTGTATTTTGAACAGAAATTTACATTTTGAGCAGAAATTTACATTTTGGACAGAATATTAAATTTGAACATAAATTTGTATTTTGAACAGAAAATTTACATTTTAATCAGAAATTTGTAAATTTGGACATAAATTTGTATTTTGAACAGAAAATATTTTTAACATAAATTTGTATTTTGAGCAGAAATGTTCATTTTGGACAGAATATTAAATTTAACATAAATTTGTATTTTGAACAGAAATTTACATTTTGGTCAGAAAATAAAATACAACATAAATTTGTATTTTGAACAGAAATTTACATTTTGAGCAGAAATGTTCATTTTGGACAGAATATTAAATTTAACATAAATTTGTATTTTGGCCAGAAATTTACATTTTGTTCAGAAAATAAAATATAACATAAATTTGTATTTTGAACAGAAATTTACATTTTGAGCAGAAATTTACATTTTGGACAGAAAATTAAATTTAACATAAATTTGTATTTTGAACAGAAATTTACATTTTGAGCAGAAATTTACATTTTGGTCAGAAAATAAAATACAACATAAATTTGTATTTTGAACAGAAATTTACATTTTGAGCAGAAATGTTCATTTTGGACAGAATATTAAATTTAACATAAATTTGTATTTTCACCAGAAATTTACATTTTGGTCAGAAAATAAAATACAACATAAATTTGTATTTTGAACAGAAATTTACATTTTGAGCAGAAATGTTCATTTTGGACAGAATATTAAATTTAACATAAATTTGTATTTTGGCCAGAAATTTACATTTTGGTCAGAAAATAAAATACAACATAAATTTGTATTTTGAACAGAAATTTACATTTTGAGCAGAAATTTACATTTTGGACGGAATATTAAATTTAACATAAATTTGTATTTTCACCAGAAATTTACATTTTGATAAAATTAAATACAAAACATAAATTTGTATTTTGAACAGAAATTTACATTTTGAGCAGAAATGTTCATTTTGGACAGAATATTAAATTTAACATAAATTTGTATTTTATTAAAATTTAATGGTCAGAAAATAAAAATTTAACATAAATTTGTATTTTGAACAGAAATTTACATTTTGGACAGAAAATAAAATAAAATAAATTTGTATTATTAACATAAATTTATATTTCGAGGAGAAATTTACATTTTGGGCAGAAAATAAAATTTGGCATAATTTTGTATTTTTAACAGAAATTTACATTTTGGTCAGAAAATAAAATACAACATAAATTTGTATTTTGAACAGAAATTTACATTTTGAGCAGAAATGTTCATTTTGGACAGAAAATAAAATACAACATAAATTTGTATTTTGAACAGAAAATAAAATTTAACAGAAAATTTTAACAGAAATTTACATTTTGAGCAGAAGAAATTTACATTTTGGTCAGAAAATAAAATATAACATAAATTTGTATTTTATCCAGAAATTTACATTTTGGTCAGAAAATAAAATACAACATAAATTTGTATTTTGAACAGAAATTTACATTTTGAGCAGAAATGTTCATTTTGGACAGAATATTAAATTTAACATAAATTTGTATTTTGAACAGAAATTTACATTTTGGTCAGAAAATAAAATACAACATAAATTTGTATTTTGAACAGAAATTTACATTTTGAGACAGAAATTCATTTTGGAAAATTAAATTTAACATAAATTTGTATTTTGAACAGAAATTTACATTTTGGACAGAAAATTAAATTTAACATAAATTTGTATTTTGAACAGAAATTTACATTTTGGTCAGAAAATAAAATTTAACATAAATTTGTATTTTTGAACAGAAATTTACATTTTGAGCAGAAATTTACATTTTGGACAGAATATTAAATTTAACATAAATTTGTATTTTGGCCAGAAATTTACATTTTGTTCAGAAAATAAAATATAACATAAATTTGTATTTTGAACATAAATTTGTATTATTAACATAAATTTATATTTTGAGCAGAAATGTTCATTTTGGACAGAATATTAAATTTAACATAAATTTGTATTTTGAACAGAAATTTACATTTTGGTCAGAAAATAAAATACAACATAAATTTGTATTTTGAACAGAAATTTACATTTTGAGCAGAAATGTTCATTTTGGACAGAATATTAAATTTAACATAAATTTGTATTTTGAACAGAAATTTACATTTGGACAGATATTTATATTTTGGACAGAAATTTACATTTTGGACAGAAAATTAAATTTAACATAAATTTGTATTTTGAACAGAAATTTACATTTTGGACAGAAAATTAAATTTAACATAAATTTGTATTTTGAACAGAAATTTACATTTTGGACAGAAAATAAAATTTAACATAAATTTGTATTTTGAACAGAAATTTACATTTTGAGCAGAAATTTTCATTTTGGACAGAAAATTAAATTTAACATAAATTTGTATTTTGAACAGAAATTTACATTTTAAACAGAAAAAATTAAATTTTGAACAGAAATTTACATTTTGAAGACAGAACATAAAATTTAACATAAATTTGTATTTTGAACAGAAATTTACATTTTGACACGAAAATTAAAATTTAACATAAATTTGTATTTTGAACAGAAATTTACATTTTGAGCAGAAATGTTCATTTTGGACAGAATATTAAATTTAACATAAATTTGTATTTTGGCCAGAAATTTACATTTTGGTCAGAAAATAAAATACAACATAAATTTGTATTTTGAACAGAAATTTACATTTTGAACAGAAATTAAATTGAACAGAAATTTTATTTTGGACAGAAATTTACATTTTGGACAGAAAATTAAATTTAACATTAATTGTATTTTAAACAGAAATTTACATTTTGGTCAGAAAATAAAATACAACATAAATTTGTATTTTAAACAGAAATTTGCATTTTGAGCCGAAATTTACATTTTGGACGGAATATTAAATTTAACATAAATTTGTATATTCACCAGAAATTTACATTTTGTTCAGAAAATAAAATATAACATAAATTTGTATTTTGAACAGAAATTTACATTTTGAGCAGAAAATAAAATAAATTTAACATAAATTTGTATTTTGAACAGAAATTTACATTTTGGACAGAAATATTAAATTTAACATAAATTTGTATTTTGGCCAGAAATTTACATTTTGGTCAGAAAATAAAATACAACATAAATTTGTATTTTGAACAGAAATTTACATTTTGAGCAGAAATGTTCATTTTGGACAGAATATTAAATTTAACATAAATTTGTATTTTGAACAGAAATTTACATTTTGGTCAGAAAATAAAATACAACATAAATTTGTATTTTGAACAGAAATTTACATTTTGAGCAGAAATGTTCATTTTGGACAGAATATTAAATTTAACATAAATTTGTATTTTGGCCAGAAATTTACATTTTGTTCAGAAAATAAAATATAACATAAATTTGTATTTTGAACAGAAATTTACATTTTGAGCAGAAAAAAAATTTAACATAAATTTGGAACAGAAATTTACATTTTGGACAGAAAATATAAATTAACATAAATTTGTATTTTGAACAGAAATTTACATTTTGGTCAGAAAATAAAATTTAACATAAATTTGTATTTTGGCCAGAAATTTACATTTTGTTCAGAAAATAAAATATAACATAAATTTGTATTTTGAACAGAAATTTACATTTTGGACAGAAAATTAAATTTAACATTAATTGTATTTTAAACAGAAATTTACATTTTGGTCAGAAAATAAAATTTGGCATAATTTTGTATTTTTAACAGAAATTTACATTTTGAGCAGAAATGTTAAATTTTGGACAGAATATTAAATTTAACATAAATTTGTATTTTGAACAGAAATTTACATTTTGAACAGAAAATAAAATTTAACATAAATTTGTATTTTGAACAGAAATTTAAATTTTGACACGAAAATAAAATTTAACATAAATTTGTATTTTGAACAGAAATTTACATTTTGAACAGAAAATAAAAAATTTAACATAAATTTGTATTTTGAACAGAAATTTACATTTGGACAGATATTTATATTTTAAACAGAAATTTACATTTTGGTCAGAAAATAAAATACAACATAAATTTGTATTTTGAACAGAAATTTGCATTTTGAGCAGAAATGTTCATTTTGGACAGAATATTAAATTTAACATAAATTTGTATTTTGGCCAGAAATTTACATTTTGGTCAGAAAATAAAATACAACATAAATTTGTATTTTGAACAGAAATTTACATTTTGAGCAGAAATGTTCATTTTGGACAGAATATTAAATTTAACATAAATTTGTATTTTGAACCAGAAATTTACATTTTGGTCAGAAAATAAAATATAACATAAATTTGTATTTTGAACAGAAAATTTACATTTTGAAAATTTAACATAAATTTGTATTTTGAACATATTTTGAGCAGAAATGTTACATATTTGGACAGAAAATTAAATTTAACATAAATTTGTATTTTGAACAGAAATTTACATTTTGGTCAGAAAATAAAATATAACATAAATTTGTATTTTGAACAGAAATTTACATTTTGAGCAGAAATTTACATTTTGGACAGAAATTTTAAATTTGAACAGAAATTTACATTTTGGACAGAAAATAAAATTTAACATAAATTTGTATTTTGAACAGAAATTTACATTTTGGACAGAAAATTAAAATTCAACATAAATTTGTATTTTAAACATAAATTTACATTTTGAACAGAAATTTACATTTTGGACAGAATATTAAATTTAACATAAATTTGTATTTTGGCCAGAAATTTACATTTTGGTCAGAAAATAAAATACAACATAAATTTGTATTTTGAACAGAAATTTACATTTTGAGCAGAAATTTACATTTTGGACAGAAATTAAATTTAACATAAATTTGTATTTTGAACAGAAATTTACATTTTGGACAGAAAATAAAATAATAACATAAATTTGTATTTTGAACAGAAATTTACATTTTGGTCAGAAAATAAAATATTAAATTTAACATAAATTTGTATTTTGAACAGAAATTTACATTTTGAGCAGAAAATTACATTTTGGACAGAATATTAAATTTAACATAAATTTGTATTTTGAAGAGAAATTTACATTTTGGACAGAAAAAAATATAAAATTTTAACATAAATTTGTATTTTGAACAGAAATTTACATTTTGGAACAGAAAATAAAATTTAACATAAATTTGTATTTTGAACAGAAATTTACATTTTGAGCAGAAATGTTCAGAAAATTAAATTTAACATAAATTTGTATTTTGGAATTATTCAGAAAATAAAATACAACATAAATTTGTATTTTGAACAGAAATTTACATTTTGAGCAGAAATGTTCATTTTGGACAGAATATTAAATTTAACATAAATTTGTATTTTGAACAGAAATTTACATTTTGGTCAGAAAATAAAATATAACATAAATTTGTATTTTGAACAGAAATTTACATTTTGACAGAGGAGAAATTTAAATTTTGGGCAGAAAATTTGTATTTTGAACAGAAATTTACATTTTGGAACAGAAAATTAAATTTAACATAAATTTGTATTTTGAACAGAAAATAAAATTTGAACATAAATTTGTATTTTTAACATAAATTTATATTTTGAGCAGAAATTTACATTTTGGACAGAATATTAAATTTAACATAAATTTGTATTTTGAACAGAAATTTACATTTTGGTCAGAAAATAAAATATAACATAAATTTGTATTTTGAACAGAAATTTACATTTTGACAGAAAATTAAATTTAACATAAATTTGTATTTTGAACAAAATTTACATTTTGAACAGAAAATTAAATTTAACATAAATTTGTATTTTGAACAGAAATTTACATTTTAATTGGTCAGAAAATAAAATTACAACATAAATTTGTATTTTGAACAGAAATTTACATTTTGAGCAGAAATGTTACATTTTGGACAGAATATTAAATTTAACATAAATTTGTATTTTGAACAGAAATTTACATTTTGGACAGAAAATAAAATTTAACATAAATTTGTATTTTGAACAGAAATTTACATTTTGAACAGAAAATAAAATTTAACATAAATTTGTATTTTGAACAGAAATTTACATTTTGAACAGAAAATTAAAATTTAACATAAATTTGTATTTTGAACAGAAATTTACATTTTGAGCAGAAAATTAAATTTAACATAAATTTGTATTTTGAACAGAAATTTACATTTTGGACAGAAAATAAAATTTAAACATAAATTTGTATTTTGAACAGAAATTTACATTTTGAACAGAAAATTAAATTTAACATAAATTTGTATTTTAAATAATTTGAACATTTTGGACAGAAATTTAATTTTAACATAAATTTGTATTTTGAACAGAAATTTACATTTTGGACAGAAAATAAAATTTAACATAAATTTGTATTTTGAACAGAAATTTACATTTTGAACAGAAAATTAAATTTTAACAACATAAATTTGTATTTTGAACAGAAATTTACATTTTGGACAGAAAATAAAATTTAACATAAATTTGTATTTTGAACAGAAATTTACATTTTGAGCAGAAATTTACATTTTGGACAGAAAATTAAATTTAACATAAATTTGTATTTTGAACAGAAATTTACATTTTGGTCAAGAAAATAAAATTTAACATAAATTTGTATTTTGAACAGAAATTTACATTTTGAGACAGAAAATTAAATTTGAACATAAATTTGTATTTTGAACAGAAATTTACATTTTGGAACAGAAAATAAAATTTAACATAAATTTGTATTTTGAACAGAAATTTACATTTTGGTCAGAAAATAAAATACAACATAAATTTGTATTTTAAACAGAAATTTACATTTTGAGCAGAAATGTTCATTTTGGACAGAATATTAAATTTAACATAAATTTGTATTTTGGCCAGAAATTTACATTTTGGTCAGAAAATAAAATATAACATAAATTTGTATTTTGAACAGAAATTTACATTTGGACAGATATTTATATTTTAAACAGAAATTTACATTTTGGTCAGAAAATAAAATACAACATTAATTGTATTTTGAACAGAAATTTACATTTTGAGCAGAAATGTTTAATTTTGGACAGAAATTTAAATTTTGAACATAAATTTGTATTTTGGCACAGAAAATAAAAATTTAACATAAATTTGTATTTTGAACAGAAATTTACATTTTGAACATAAAATAAATTTGACATAAAATTTGTATTTTGAACAGAAATTTACATTTTGAACAGAAAATAAAATTTAACATAAATTTGTATTTTGAACAGAAATTTACATTTTGGACAGAAAATTAAATTTAACATAAATTTGTATTTTGAACAGAAATTTACATTTTGGACAGAAAATAAAATTTAACATAAATTTGTATTTTGAACAGAAATTTACATTTTGAACAGAAAATAAAATTTAACATAAATTTGTATTTTGAACAGAAATTTACATTTTGAGCAGAAATGTTCATTTTGGACAGAATATTAAATTTAACATAAATTTGTATTTTGAGCAGAAATGTTCATTTTGGACAGAATATTAAATTTAACATAAATTTGTATTTTGAACAGAAATTTACATTTTGAGCAGAAATGTTCATTTTGGACAGAATATTAAATTTAACATAAATTTGTATTTTGACCAGAAATTTACATTTTGGTCAGAAAATAATAATAAACATAAATTTGTATTTTGAACAGAAATTTACATTTTGAAAATTTTTACATATTTGAGCAGAAATTTACATTTTGGACAGAAAATTAAATTTAACATAAATTTGTATTTTGAACAGAAATTTACATTTTGAACAGAAAATAAAATTTAACATAAATTTGTATTTTGAACAGAAATTTACATTTTGAGAAAAATTTACATTTTGGACAGAATAATTAAAATTTAACATAAATTTGTATTTTGAACAGAAATTTACATTTTGGACAGAATATTAAATTTAACATAAATTTGTATTTTGAACAGAAATTTACATTTTGAGCAGAAATGTTCATTTTGGACAGAATATTAAATTTAACATAAATTTGTATTTTGGCCAGAAATTTACATTTTGGTCAGAAAATAAAATACAACATAAATTTGTATTTTGAACAGAAATTTACATTTTGAGCAGAAATGTTCATTTTGGACAGAATATTAAATTTAACATAAATTTGTATTTTGAACAGAAATTTACATTTTGGTCAGAAAATAAAATTTAACATAAATTTGTATTTTGAACAGAAATTTACATTTTGAGCAGAAATTTACATTTTGGACAGAAAATTAAATTTTAACATAAATTTGTATTTTGAACAGAAATTTAAATTTAACATAAATTTGTATTTTGAACAGAAAATTACAATTTAACATAAATTTGTATTTTAACAGAAAGAAATTTACATTTTGAACAGAAAATTAAATTTAACATAAATTTGTATTTTGAACAGAAATTTACATTTTGGACAGAAATATTAAATTTAACATAAATTTGTATTTTGAACAGAAATTTACATTTTGGTCAGAAAATAAAATATAACATAAATTTGTATTTTGAACAGAAATTTACATTTTGAGCAGAAAAAAATTGGACAAAATAAATTTTAACAATTTACATTTTGGACAGAATATTAAATTTAACATAAATTTGTATTTTGAACAGAAATTTACATTTTGGACAGAAAATAAAATTTAACATAAATTTGTATTTTGAACAGAAATTTACATTTTGAACAGAAAATTAAATTTGGACATAAATTAAATTTAACATAATTTGAACAGAAATTTACATTTTGGACAGAAAATTAAAATTTAACATAAATTTGTATTTTGAACAGAAATTTACATTTTGAACAGAAAATTAAATTTGAACATAAATTTGTATTTTGAACAGAAATTTACATTTTGGACAGAAAATTAAATTTAACATAAATTTGTATTTTGAACAGAAATTTACATTTTGAACAGAAAATAAAATTTAACATAAATTTGTATTTTGAACAGAAATTTGCATTTTGAACAGAAATTTACATTTTGGACAGAAAATTAAATTTAACATAAATTTGTATTTTGAACAGAAATTTACATTTTGAAAAAAAATTTAACATAAATTTGTATTTTGAACAGAAATTTACATTTTGAGCAGAAATGTTCATTTTGGACAGAATATTAAATTTAACATAAATTTGTATTTTGAACAGAAATTTACATTTTGAGCAGAAAATAAAATTTAACATAAATTTGTATTTTGAACAGAAATTTACATTTTGAGCAGAAATGTTCATTTTGGACAGAATATTAAATTTAACATAAATTTGTATTTTGAACAGAAATTTACATTTTGAGCAGAAAATAATAAAAATTTAACATAAATTTGTATTTTGAACAGAAATTTACATTTTGAACAGAAAATTAAATTTAACATAAATTTGTATTTTGAACAGAAATTTACATTTTGAACAGAAAATTAAATTTAACATAAATTTGTATTTTGAACAGAAATTTACATTTTGACAGAAAATTTAAAAAAATTTAACATAACATAAATTTGTATTTTGAACAGAAATTTACATTTTGAACAGAAAATTTAAATTTAACATAAATTTGTATTTTGAACAGAAATTTACATTTTGGACAGAAAATTAAATTTAACATAAATTTGTATTTTGAACAGAAATTTACATTTTGGACAGAAAATAAAATTTAACATAAATTTGTATTTTGAACAGAAATTTACATTTTGGACAGAAAATAAAATTTAACATAAATTTGTATTTTGAACAGAAATTTACATTTTGTACATTGGACAGAAAATTAAATTTAACATAAATTTGTATTTTGAACAGAAATTTACATTTTGAACAGAAAATAAAATTTTAACATAAATTTGTATTTTAGAACAGAAATTTACATTTTGAGCAGAAATTCATTTTGGACAGAAAATTAAATTTAACATAAATTTGTATTTTGAACAGAAATTTACATTTTGAAACAGAAAATAAAATTTTAACATAAATTTGTATTTTGAACAGAAATTTACATTTTGAACAGAAAATTTACATTTTGGACAGAAAATAAAATTTAACATAAATTTGTATTTTGAACAGAAATTTACATTTTGAACAGAAAAATAAATAAATTAACATAAATTTGTATTTTGAACAGAAAATTAAATTTAACATAAATTTGTATTTTTAAACAGAAATTTACATTTTGGACAGAAAATTAAAATTTAACATAAATTTGTATTTTGAACAGAAATTTACATTTTGGACAGAAAATTAAATTTAACATAAATTTGTATTTTGAACAGAAATTTACATTTTGAACAGAAAATTAATTTTAACATAAATTTGTATTTTGAACAGAAATTTACATTTTGGACAGAAAATTAAATTTAACATAAATTTGTATTTTGAAACAGAAATTTACATTTTGGACAGAAAATAAAATTTAACATAAATTTGTATTTTGAACAGAAATTTACATTTTGAACAGAAAATAAAATTTAACATAAATTTGTATTTTGAACAGAAATTTACATTTTGAACAGAAAATAAAATTTAACATAAATTTGTATTTTGAACAGAAATTTACATTTTGAAAAAAAATTTTGAACAGAAAATAAAATTTAACATAAATTTGTATTTTGAACAGAAATTTACATTTTGAGCAGAAAATTAAATTTGACAGAAATTTAAATTTAAATTTACATTTTGAACAGAAATTTGTATTTTGAACAGAAATTTACATTTTGGACAGAAAATAAAATTTAACATAAATTTGTATTTTGAACAGAAATTTACATTTTGAACAGAAAATTAAATTTAACATAAATTTGTATTTTGAACAGAAATTTACATTTTGAACAAAATTTAAATAAATTTATTTTAACATAAATTTGTATTTTGAACAGAAATTTACATTTTGGACAGAAAATTAAATTTAACATAAATTTGTATTTTGAACAGAAATTTACATTTTGAACAGAAAATAAAATTTAACATAAATTTGTATTTTAAATGAACAGAAATTTACATTTTGAACAGAAAATAAAATTTAACATAAATTTGTATTTTGAACAGAAATTTACATTTTGAACAGAAAATTAAATTATTGATTAACATAAATTTGTATTTTGAACAGAAATTTACATTTTGGACAGAAAATTAAATTTAACATAAATTTGTATTTTGAACAGAAATTTACATTTTGAACAGAAAATAAAATTTAACATAAATTTGTATTTTGAACAGAAATTTACATTTTGAACAGAAATTTAAATTTTGGACATAAATTTGTAAATTTTGAACAGAAATTTGAACATTTTACATTTTGAACAGAAAATAAAATTAAACATTAAAAATTTTGTATTTTGAACAGAAAATTTACATTTTGAACAGAAAATTAAATTTTGACATAAATTTGTATTTTGAACAGAAATTTACATTTTGGACAGAAAATTAAAATTTAACATAAATTTGTATTTTGAACAGAAATTTACATTTTGGACAGAAAATAAAATTTAACATAAATTTGTATTTTGAACAGAAATTTACATTTTGAACAGAAAATTTAACATATTTGGACAGAAATTTACATTTTGGACAGAAAATTAAATTTAACATAAATTTGTATTTTGAACAGAAATTTACATTTTGAACAGAAAATAAAATTTAACATAAATTTGTATTTTGAACAGAAATTTACATTTTGAACAGAAAATAAAATTTAACATAAATTTGTATTTTAACAGAAATTTATATTTTGAACAGAAATTTACATTTTGGACAGAAAATTAAATTTAACATAAATTTGTATTTTGAACAGAAATTTACATTTTGAACAGAAAATTAAATTTTGAACATAAATTTGTATTTTGAACAGAAATTTACATTTTGGACAGAAAATTAAAATTTTAACATAAATTTGTATTTTGAACAGAAATTTACATTTTGAACAGAAAATATAAATTTGAAAACATAAATTTGTATTTTGAACAGAAATTTTACATTTTGGACAGAAAATTAAATTTAACATAAATTTGTATTTTGAACAGAAATTTACATTTTGAACAGAAAATTAAATTTAACATAAATTTGTATTTTGAACAGAAATTTACATTTTGAACAGAAAATAAAATTTAACATAAATTTGTATTTTGAACAAAAAATTTACATTTTGAACAGAAAAAAAATTTAACATAAATTTGTATTTTGAACAGAAATTTACATTTTGAACAGAAAATTAAATTTTAACATAAATTTGTATTTTGAACAGAAATTTACATTTTGAACAGAAAATTTACATTTTGGACAGAATATTAAATTTAACATAAATTTGTATTTTGAACAGAAATTTACATTTTGAACAGAAAATAAAATTTAACATAAATTTGTATTTTGAACAGAAATTTACATTTTGAAATTACAGAAAATATTAAATTTAACATAAATTTGTATTTTGAACAGAAATTTACATTTTGGACAGAAAATTAAATTTAACATAAATTTGTATTTTGAACAGAAATTTACATTTTGAACAGAAAAATAAAATTTAACATAAATTTGTATTTTGAACAGAAATTTACATTTTGGACAGAAAATAAAATTTAACATAAATTTGTATTTTGAACAGAAATTTACATTTTGAGCAGAAATTCATTTTGGACAGAAAATTAAATTTAACATAAATTTGTATTTTGAACAGAAATTTACATTTTGGACAGAAAATAAAATTTAACATAAATTTGTATTTTGAACAGAAATTTACATTTTGAACAGAAATGGACAGAAAATAAAATTTAACATAAATTTGTATTTTGAACAGAAATTTACATTTTGACAGAAAATAATTTTGGACAGAAAATTAAATTTAACATAAATTTGTATTTTTTAACAGAAATTTACATTTTGAGAACAGAAAATAAAATTTAACATAAATTTGTATTTTGAACAGAAATTTACATTTTGAACAGAAAATAAAATTTAACATAAATTTGTATTTTGAACAGAAATTTACATTTTGAACAGAAAATTAAATTTAACATAAATTTGTATTTTGAACAGAAATTTACATTTTGGTCAGAAAATAAAATTTAACATAAATTTGTATTTTGAACAGAAATTTACATTTTGAGCAGAACAAATATTAAATTTAACATAAATTTGTATTTTGGACAGAAATTTACATTTTGAACAAAAAAAAATTTAACATAAATTTGTATTTTGAACAGAAATTTACATTTTGAACAGAAATTATTTACATAAATTTTATTTTGAACATAAATTTGCATTTTGAACAGAAAATTTACATTTTGAACAGAAAATAAAATTTAACATAAATTTGTATTTTGAACAGAAATTTACATTTTGGACAGAAAATTAAATTTAACATAAATTTGTATTTTGAACAGAAATTTACATTTTGGACAGAAAATTAAATTTAACATAAATTTGTATTTTGAACAGAAATTTACATTTTGAACAGAAAATTAATTTTGACATAAATTTGTATTTTGTATAACAGAAATTTACATTTTGAACAGAAAATAAAATTTAACATAAATTTGTATTTTAACATAAATTTGTATTTTGAACAGAAATTTACATTTTGAACAGAAGAATATTAAATTTAACATAAATTTGTATTTTGAACAGAAATTTACATTTTGAACAGAAAATAAAATTTAACATAAATTTGTATTTTGAACAGAAATTTACATTTTGACAGAAAATTAAAATTTAACATAAATTTGTATTTTGAACAGAAATTTACATTTTGGACAGAAAATAAAATTTAACATAAATTTGTATTTTGAACAGAAATTTACATTTTGAGCAGAAATTTACATTTTGGACAGAATATTAAATTTAACATAAATTTGTATTTTGAACAGAAATTTACATTTTGGACAGAAAATAAAATTTAACATAAATTTGTATTTTGAACAGAAATTTACATTTTGAACAGAAAATTAAATTTAACATAAATTTGTATTTTGAACAGAAATTTACATTTTGAACAGAAAAAAATTTAACATAAATTTGTATTTTTGAACAGAAATTTACATTTTGGACAGAAAATTAAATTTTAACATAAATTTGTATTTTGAACAGAAATTTACATTTTGGACAGAAAAAATTAAATTTAACATAAATTTGTATTTTGAACAGAAATTTACATTTTGGACAGAAAATTAAATTTAACATAAATTTGTATTTTGAACAGAAATTTACATTTTGGACAGAAAATTAAATTTAACATAAATTTGTATTTTGAACAGAAATTTACATTTTGAACAGAAAATAAAATTTTAACATAAATTTGTATTTTGAACAGAAATTTACATTTTGAACAAAAAATTTAACATAAATTTGTATTTTGAACAGAAATTTACATTTTGGAACAGAAAATAAAATTTAACATAAATTTGTATTTTGAACAGAAATTTACATTTTGAACAGAAAATTAAATTTGACATAAATTTAAATTTGTAATTTGAACAGAAATTTACATTTTGGACAGAAAATAAAATTTAACATAAATTTGTATTTTGAACAGAAATTTACATTTTGAGCAGAAATTTACATTTTGGACAGAAAATTAAATTTAACATAAATTTGTATTTTGAACAGAAATTTACATTTTGGACAGAAAATAAAATTTAACATAAATTTGTATTTTGAACAGAAATTTACATTTTGAACAGAAAAACATTTTGTATTTTGAACAGAAATTTAACAAAATTTACATTTTGAACATAAATATTTAACATAAATTTGTATTTTGAACAGAAATTTACATTTTGGACAGAAAATATAAATTTAACATAAATTTGTATTTTGAACAGAAATTTACATTTTGGACAGAAAATAAAATTTAACATAAATTTGTATTTTGAACAGAAATTTACATTTTGAACAGAAAATTAAATTTAAAAAAATTTGTATTTAACATAAATTTGTATTTTGAACAGAAATTTAATAACATTTTTTGAACAGAAAATTAAATTTAACATAAATTTGTATTTTATTGAACAGAAATTTACATTTTGGACAGAAAATAAAATTTAACATAAATTTGTATTTTGAACAGAAATTTACATTTTGACGAATTTGGACAGAAAATTAAATTTAACATAAATTTGTATTTTGAACAGAAATTTACATTTTGGACAGAAAATAAAAAATAAACATAAATTTGTATTTTGAACAGAAATTTACATTTTGAACAGAAATACAAAAATTATTTAACATAAATTTGTATTTTGAACAGAAATTTACATTTTGGACAGAAAATAAAATTTAACATAAATTTGTATTTTGAACAGAAATTTACATTTTGGACAGAAAATTAAATTTAACATAAATTTGTATTTTGAACAGAAATTTACATTTTGGAACAGAAAATAAAATTTAACATAAATTTGTATTTTGAACAGAAATTTACATTTTGGACAGAAAATAAAATTTAACATAAATTTGTATTTTGAACAGAAATTTACATTTTGAACAGAAAATTAAAATTTAACATAAATTTGTATTTTGAACAGAAATTTACATTTTGGACAGAAAATAAAATTTAACATAAATTTGTATTTTGAACAGAAATTTACATTTTGAACAGAAAATAAAATTTAACATAAATTTGTATTTTGAACAGAAATTTACATTTTGGACAGAAAATAAAATTTAACATAAATTTGTATTTTGAACAGAAATTTACATTTTGAACAGAAAATTGAAAATTTAAATTTAACATAAATTTGTATTTTGAACAGAAATTTACATTTTGAACAGAAAAATTTTGAAAATTAAAATTTAACATAAATTTGTATTTTGAACAGAAATTTACATTTTGGACAGAAAATAAAATTTAACATAAATTTGTATTTTGAACAGAAATTTACATTTTGAACAGAAAATTAAAATTTAACATAAATTTGTATTTTGAACAGAAATTTACATTTTGGACAGAAAATTAAATTTAACATAAATTTGTATTTTGAACAGAAATTTACATTTTGGACAGAAAATAAAATTTAACATAAATTTGTATTTTGAACAGAAATTTACATTTTGGACAGAAATATTAAAAAATTTAACATTTAAAAATTTGTATTTTGAACAGAAATTTACATTTTGAACAGAAATTTACATTTTGAAAGAATATTAAATTTAACATAAATTTGTATTTTGAACAGAAATTTACATTTTGGACAGAAAATAAAATTTAACATAAATTTGTATTTTGAACAGAAATTTACATTTTGAGCAGAAATCATTTTGGACAGAATATTAAATTTAACATAAATTTGTATTTTGAACAGAAATTTACATTTTGGACAGAAAATAAAATTTAACATAAATTTGTATTTTGAACAGAAATTTACATTTTGGACAGAAAATTAAATTTAACATAAATTTGTATTTTGAACAGAAATTTACATTTTGGACAGAAAATTAAAATTTAACATAAATTTGTATTTTGAACAGAAATTTACATTTTGGACAGAAAATAAAATTTAACATAAATTTGTATTTTGAACAGAAATTTACATTTTGAACAGAAATATTTTAAGAATATTTAATTTAAAATTTTGTATTTTGAACAGAAATTTACATTTTGGACAGAAAATAAAATTTAACATAAATTTGTATTTTGAACAGAAATTTACATTTTGAACAGAAAAAATATAACAAAATTTAACATAAATTTGTATTTTTGGACAGAAATTTACATTTTGGACAGAAAATTAAATTTAACATAAATTTGTATTTTGAACAGAAATTTACATTTTGGACAGAAAATTAAATTTAACATAAATTTGTATTTTGAACAGAAATTTACATTTTGGACAGAAAATAAAATTTAACATAAATTTGTATTTTGAACAGAAATTTACATTTTGAACAGAAATTTATTTAAAATTTAACATAAATTTGTATTTTGAACAGAAATTTACATTTTGGACAGAAAATAAAATTTAACATAAATTTGTATTTTGAACAGAAATTTACATTTTGAACAGAAATGTTCATTTTGGAAAAATTAAATTTAACATAAATTTGTATTTTGAACAGAAATTTACATTTTGGACAGAAAATAAAATTTAACATAAATTTGTATTTTGAACAGAAATTTACATTTTGAACAGAAAATAAAATTTAACATAAATTTGTATTTTGAACAGAAATTTACATTTTGAACAGAAAATTAAAATTTAACATAAATTTGTATTTTGAACAGAAATTTACATTTTGGACAGAAAATAAAATTTAACATAAATTTGTATTTTGAACAGAAATTTACATTTTGAACAGAAAATAAAATTTAACATAAATTTGTATTTTGAACAGAAATTTACATTTTGGACAGAAAATTAAATTTAACATAAATTTGTATTTTGAACAGAAATTTACATTTTGGACAGAAAATAAAATTTAACATAAATTTGTATTTTGATTAACAAAAACAGAAATTTACATTTTGGACAGAAAATAAAATTTAACATAAATTTGTATTTTGAACAGAAATTTACATTTTGAACAGAAATTTAATTTTGGACATAAATTTGTATTTTGAACAGAAATTTACATTTTGGACAGAAAATTAAATTTTGACATAAATTTGTATTTTTAACAGAAATTTACATTTTGAACAGAAAATTAAATTTGACAGAAAAATTGTATTTTGAACAGAAATTTACATTTTGGACAGAAAATTAAATTTAACATAAATTTGTATTTTGAACAGAAATTTACATTTTGGACAGAAAATAAAATTTAACATAAATTTGTATTTTGAACAGAAATTTACATTTTGAGCAGAAATTTACATTTTGGAAGAATATTAAATTTAACATAAATTTGTATTTTGAACAGAAATTTACATTTTGGACAGAAAATAAAATTTAACATAAATTTGTATTTTGAACAGAAATTTACATTTTACATTTTGGACAGAAAATTAAATTTAACATAAATTTGTATTTTGAACAGAAATTTACATTTTGGACAGAAAATAAAATTTAACATAAATTTGTATTTTGAACAGAAATTTACATTTTGAGCAGAAATTTATTAAAAAATTTAACATAAATTTGTATTTTGAACAGAAATTTACATTTTGGACAGAAAATAAAATTTAACATAAATTTGTATTTTGAACAGAAATTTACATTTTGAACAGAAAATAAATAAATTTAACATAAATTTGTATTTTGAACAGAAATTTACATTTTGGACAGAAAATAAAATTTAACATAAATTTGTATTTTGAACAGAAATTTACATTTTGAACAGAAAATAAAATTTAACATAAATTTGTATTTTGAACAGAAATTTACATTTTGGACAGAAAATAAAATTTAACATAAATTTGTATTTTGAACAGAAATTTACATTTTGAACAGAAAATTAAATTTTAACATAAATTTGTATTTTGAACAGAAATTTACATTTTGGACAGAAAATAAAATTTAACATAAATTTGTATTTTGAACAGAAATTTACATTTTGAACAGAAAATAAAATTTAACATAAATTTGTATTTTGAACAGAAATTTACATTTTGGACAGAAAATAAAATTTAACATAAATTTGTATTTTGAACAGAAATTTACATTTTGGACAGAAAATTAAATTTAACATAAATTTGTATTTTGAACAGAAATTTACATTTTGGACAGAAAATAAAATTTAACATAAATTTGTATTTTGAACAGAAATTTACATTTTGAGCAGAAATCATTTTGGACAGAAAATTAAATTTAACATAAATTTGTATTTTGAACAGAAATTTACATTTTGGACAGAAAATAAAATTTAACATAAATTTGTATTTTGAACAGAAATTTACATTTTGAACAGAAAATAAAATTTAACATAAATTTGTATTTTGAACAGAAATTTACATTTTGGACAGAAAATAAAATTTAACATAAATTTGTATTTTGAACAGAAATTTACATTTTGAACAGAAAATAAAATTTAACATAAATTTGTATTTTGAACAGAAATTTACATTTTGGACAGAAAATAAAATTTAACATAAATTTGTATTTTGAACAGAAATTTACATTTTGGACAGAAAATAAAATTTAACATAAATTTGTATTTTGAACAGAAATTTACATTTTGAACAGAAAATAAAATTTATTTTAACATAAATTTGTATTTTGAACAGAAATTTACATTTTGGACAGAAAATTAAATTTAACATAAATTTGTATTTTGAACAGAAATTTACATTTTGGACAGAAAATAAAATTTAACATAAATTTGTATTTTGAACAGAAATTTACATTTTGAAAAATTTCATTTTGGACAGAAAATAAAATTTAACATAAATTTGTATTTTGAACAGAAATTTACATTTTGGACAGAAAATAAAATTTAACATAAATTTGTATTTTGAACAGAAATTTACATTTTGAGACAGAAAAAAAATAAAATTTAACATAAATTTGTATTTTGAACAGAAATTTACATTTTGGACAGAAAATAAAATTTAACATAAATTTGTATTTTTGAACAGAAATTTACATTTTGAACAGAAAATTAAATTTAACATAAATTTGTATTTTGAACAGAAATTTACATTTTGGACAGAAAATAAAATTTAACATAAATTTGTATTTTGAACAGAAATTTACATTTTGAGAGAATTGACAGAAAATTAAATTTAACATAAATTTGTATTTTGAACAGAAATTTACATTTTGGACAGAAAATAAAATTTAACATAAATTTGTATTTTGAACAGAAATTTACATTTTGGACAGAAAATAAAATTTAACATAAATTTGTATTTTGAACAGAAATTTACATTTTGAACAGAAAATTAAAAAATTTAAACATAAATTTGTATTTTGAACAGAAATTTACATTTTGGACAGAAAATTAAATTTAACATAAATTTGTATTTTGAACAGAAATTTACATTTTGGACAGAAAATAAAATTTAACATAAATTTGTATTTTGAACAGAAATTTACATTTTGAACAGAAAATTTAAAAATTTGATTTAACATAAATTTGTATTTTGAACAGAAATTTACATTTTGGACAGAAAATTAAATTTAACATAAATTTGTATTTTGAACAGAAATTTACATTTTGGACAGAAAATAAAATTTAACATAAATTTGTATTTTGAACAGAAATTTCATTTTGCGAAATACATTTTGGACAGAAAATTAAATTTAACATAAATTTGTATTTTGAACAGAAATTTACATTTTGGACAGAAAATAAAATTTAACATAAATTTGTATTTTGAACAGAAATTTACATTTTGAACAGAAAATTAAATTTAACATAAATTTGTATTTTGAACAGAAATTTACATTTTGGACAGAAAATAAAATTTAACATAAATTTGTATTTTGAACAGAAATTTACACAGAAATTTACATTTTGGACAGAAAATTAAATTTAACATAAATTTGTATTTTGGACAGAAATTTACATTTTGAACAGAAAATAAAATTTAACATAAATTTGTATTTTGAACAGAAATTTACATTTTGAACAGAAAATTAAATTTAACATAAATTTGTATTTTGAACAGAAATTTACATTTTGGACAGAAAATAAAATTTAACATAAATTTGTATTTTGAACAGAAATTTACATTTTGAACAGAAATTTACATTTTGGACAGAAATTTAAAATTTGAGAAACATAAATTTGTAACATAAATTTTATTTTTTGAACAGAAATTTACATTTTGGACAGAAAATAAAATTTAACATAAATTTGTATTTTGAACAGAAATTTACATTTTGGACAGAAAATAAAATTTAACATAAATTTGTATTTTGAACAGAAATTTACATTTTGGACAGAAAATAAAATTTAAACATAAATTTGTATTTTGAACAGAAATTTACATTTTGGACAGAAAATTAAATTTAACATAAATTTGTATTTTGAACAGAAATTTACATTTTGGACAGAAAATAAAATTTAACATAAATTTGTATTTTGAACAGAAATTTACATTTTGAACAGAAAATTTAAATTTAACATAAATTTGTATTTTGAACAGAAATTTACATTTTGGACAGAAAATAAAATTTAACATAAATTTGTATTTTGAACAGAAATTTACATTTTGGACAGAAAATAAAATTTAACATAAATTTGTATTTTGAACAGAAATTTATCAGAAATTTGCATTTTGAAGAGAAATTTACATTTTGGACAGAAAATTAAATTTAACATAAATTTGTATTTTGAACAGAAATTTACATTTTGAACAGAAAATTAAATTTTACATAAATTTGTAATTTTGAACAGAAATTTACATTTTGGACAGAAAATTAAATTTAACATAAATTTGTATTTTGAACAGAAATTTACATTTTGAACAGAAAATAAAATTTAACATAAATTTGTATTTTGAACAGAAATTTACATTTTGAACAGAAAAATATAAATTTAACATAAATTTGTATTTTGAACAGAAATAAATTTAACATTTTTGTATTTAACAGAAAATTACATTTTGAACATAAATTTGTATTTTGAACATAAATTTGTATTTTGAACAGAAATTTACATTTTGGACAGAAAATTAAATTTAACATAAATTTGTATTTTGAACAGAAATTTACATTTTGAACAGAAAATAAAATTTAACATAAATTTGTATTTTGAACAGAAATTTACATTTTGAACAGAAAATAAAATTTAACATAAATTTGTATTTTGAACAGAAATTTACATTTTGGACAGAAAATTAAATTTAACATAAATTTGTATTTTGAACAGAAATTTAACATTTTGGACAGAAAATAAAATTTAACATAAATTTGTATTTTGAACAGAAATTTACATTTTGAACAGAAAATAAAATAATAACATAAATTTATATTTTGAACAGAAAATTTAATTTTGAAATTTTACATTTTGGACAGAAAATAAAATTTAACATAAATTTGTATTTTGAACAGAAATTTACATTTTGAACAGAAAATAAAATTTAACATAAATTTGTATTTTGAACAGAAATTTACATTTGAGAAATTTACATTTTGGACAGAAAATTAAATTTAACATAAATTTGTATTTTGAACAGAAATTTACATTTTGGACAGAAAATTAAATTTAACATAAATTTGTATTTTGAACAGAAATTTACATTTTGAACAGAAAATAAAATTTAACATAAATTTGTATTTTGAACAGAAATTTACATTTTGGACAGAAAATTAAATTTAACATAAATTTGTATTTTGAACAGAAATTTACATTTTGGACAGAAAATAAAATTTAACATAAATTTGTATTTTGAACAGAAATTTACATTTTGAACAGAAAATAAAATTTAACATAAATTTGTATTTTGAACAGAAATTTACATTTTGGACAGAAAATAAAATTTAACATAAATTTGTATTTTGAACAGAAATTTACATTTTGAACAGAAAATAAAATTTAACATAAATTTGTATTTTGAACAGAAATTTACATTTTGAACAGAAAATAAAATTTAACATAAATTTGTATTTTGAACAGAAATTTACATTTTGAACAGAAAATAAAATTTAACATAAATTTGTATTTTGAACAGAAATTTACATTTTGGACAGAAAATTAAATTTAACATAAATTTGTATTTTGAACAGAAATTTACATTTTGAACAGAAAATAAAATTTAACATAAATTTGTATTTTGAACAGAAATTTACATTTTGAACAGAAATATTAAAATTTAACATAAATTTGTATTTTGAACAGAAATTTACATTTTGGACAGAAAATAAAATTTAACATAAATTTGTATTTTGAACAGAAATTTACATTTTGAACAAAATTAATTTTGGACAGAAAATTAAATTTAACATAAATTTGTATTTTGAACAGAAATTTACATTTTGGACAGAAAATAAAATTTAACATAAATTTGTATTTTGAACAGAAATTTACATTTTGAACAGAAAATTAAATTTAACATAAATTTGTATTTTGAACAGAAATTTACATTTTGGCAGAAAATAAAATTTAACATAAATTTGTATTTTGAACAGAAATTTACATTTTGACAGAAAATAAAATTTAACATAAATTGATTTTGAACAGAAATTTACATTTTGAACAGAAAATTAAATTTAACATAAATTTGTATTTTGAACAGAAATTTACATTTTGGACAGAAAATAAAATTTAACATAAATTTGTATTTTGAACAGAAATTTACATTTTGAACAGAAAATTAAATTTAACATAAATTTGTATTTTGAACAGAAATTTACATTTTGGACAGAAAATAAAATTTAACATAAATTTGTATTTTGAACAGAAATTTACATTTTGGACAGAAAATAAAATTTAACATAAATTTGTATTTTGAACAGAAATTTACATTTTGAACAGAAAATAAAATTTAACATAAATTTGTATTTTGAACAGAAATTTACATTTTGAACAGAAAATAAAATTTAACATAAATTTGTATTTTGAACAGAAATTTACATTTTGAACAGAAAATAAAATTTAACATAAATTTGTATTTTGAGAACAGAAATTTACATTTTGGACAGAAAATTAAATTTAACATAAATTTGTATTTTGAACAGAAATTTACATTTTGAACAGAAAATAAAATTTAACATAAATTTGTATTTTGAACAGAAATTTACATTTTGGACAGAAAAATAAAATTTAACATAAATTTGTATTTTGAACAGAAATTTACATTTTGAACAGAAAATTAAATTTAACATAAATTTGTATTTTGAACAGAAATTTACATTTTGGACAGAAAATAAAATTTAACATAAATTTGTATTTTGAACAGAAATTTACATTTTGAACAGAAAATTAAATTTAACATAAATTTGTATTTTGAACAGAAATTTACATTTTGGACAGAAAATTAAATTTAACATAAATTTGTATTTTGAACAGAAATTTACATTTTGAACAGAAAATAAAATTTAACATAAATTTGTATTTTGAACAGAAATTTACATTTTGAACAGAAAATAAAATTTAACATAAATTTGTATTTTGAACAGAAATTTACATTTTGGACAGAAAATAAAATTTAACATAAATTTGTATTTTAAAATTGAACAGAAATTTACATTTTGGACAGAAAATTAAATTTAACATAAATTTGTATTTTGAACAGAAATTTACATTTTGGACAGAAAATAAAATTTAACATAAATTTGTATTTTGAACAGAAATTTACATTTTGGACAGAAAATAAAATTTAACATAAATTTGTATTTTGAACAGAAATTTACATTTTGAACAGAAAATAAAATTTAACATAAATTTGTATTTTGAACAGAAATTTACATTTTGGACAGAAAATTAAATTTAACATAAATTTGTATTTTGAACAGAAATTTACATTTTGGACAGAAAATTAAATTTAACATAAATTTGTATTTTGAACAGAAATTTACATTTTGGACAGAAAATTAAATTTAACATAAATTTGTATTTTGAACAGAAATTTACATTTTGAACAGAAAATTAAATTTAACATAAATTTGTATTTTGAACAGAAATTTACATTTTGGACAGAAAATAAAATTTAACATAAATTTGTATTTTGAACAGAAATTTACATTTTGAACAGAAAATAAAATTTAACATAAATTTGTATTTTGAACAGAAATTTACATTTTGAACAGAAAATTAAATTTAACATAAATTTGTATTTTGAACAGAAATTTACATTTTGAACAGAAAATAAAATTTAACATAAATTTGTATTTTGAACAGAAATTTACATTTTGAACAGAAAATTAAATTTAACATAAATTTGTATTTTGAACAGAAATTTACATTTTGAACAGAAAATAAAATTTAACATAAATTTGTATTTTGAACAGAAATTTACATTTTGAACAGAAAATCAAATTAGACATACAGTTGCATTTTGAATAGAAATTTACATTTTGTACAGAAAATAAAATTTAACATAAATTTGTATTTTGAACAGAAATTTACATTTTGAACAGAAAATAAAATTTAACATAAATTTGTATTTTGAACAGAAATTTACATTTTGGACAGAAAATAAAATTTAACATAAATTTGTATTTTGAACAGAAATTTACATTTTGAACAGAAAATAAAATTTAACATAAATTTGTATTTTGAACAGAAATTTACATTTTGAACAGAAAATAAAATTTAACATAAATTTGTATTTTGAACAGAAATTTACATTTTGTACAGAAAATAAAATTTAACATAAATTTGTATTTTGAACAGAAATTTACATTTTGAACAGAAAATAAAATTTAACATAAATTTGTATTTTGAACAGAAATTTACATTTTGACAGAAAATTAAATTTAACATAAATTTGTATTTTGAACAGAAATTTACATTTTGAACAGAAAATAAAATTTAACATAAATTTGTATTTTGAACAGAAATTTACATTTTGAACAGAAAATAAAATTTAACATAAATTTGTATTTTGAACAGAAATTTACATTTTGAACAGAAAATAAAATTTAACATAAATTTGTATTTTGAACAGAAATTTACATTTTGAACAGAAAATAAAATTTAACATAAATTTGTATTTTGAACAGAAATTTACATTTTGAACAGAAAATTAAAATTTAACATAAATTTGTATTTTGAACAGAAATTTACATTTTGGACAGAAAATAAAATTTAACATAAATTTGTATTTTGAACAGAAATTTACATTTTGAACAGAAAATAAAATTTAACATAAATTTGTATTTTGAACAGAAATTTACATTTTGAACAGAAAATTAAATTTAACATAAATTTGTATTTTGAACAGAAATTTACATTTTGAACAGAAAATAAAATTTAACATAAATTTGTATTTTGAACAGAAATTTACATTTTGAACAGAAAATTAAATTTAACATAAATTTGTATTTTGAACAGAAATTTACATTTTGGACAGAAAATTAAATTTAACATAAATTTGTATTTTGAACAGAAATTTACATTTTGGACAGAAAATTAAATTTAACATAAATTTGTATTTTGAACAGAAATTTACATTTTGGACAGAAAATAAAATTTAACATAAATTTGTATTTTGAACAGAAATTTACATTTTGGACAGAAAATAAAATTTAACATAAATTTGTATTTTGAACAGAAATTTACATTTTGAACAGAAAATAAAATTTAACATAAATTTGTATTTTGAACAGAAATTTACATTTTGAACAGAAAATAAAATTTAACATAAATTTGTATTTTGAACAGAAATTTACATTTTGGACAGAAAATAAAATTTAACATAAATTTGTATTTTGAACAGAAATTTACATTTTGAACAGAAAATTAAATTTAACATAAATTTGTATTTTGAACAGAAATTTACATTTTGAACAGAAAATAAAATTTAACATAAATTTGTATTTTGAACAGAAATTTACATTTTGAACAGAAAATATAAATTTAACATAAATTTGTATTTTGAACAGAAATTTACATTTTGAACAGAAAATAAAATTTAACATAAATTTGTATTTTAAACAGAAATTTACATTTTGGACAGAAAATAAAATTTAACATAAATTTGTATTTTGAACAGAAATTTACATTTTGGACAGAAAATAAAATTCAACATAAATTTGTATTTTGAACAGAAATTTACATTTTGACAGAAAATAAAATATAACATAAATTTGTATTTTGAACAGAAATTTACATTTTGACAGAAAATAAAATTTAACATAAATTTGTATTTTGAACAGAAATTTACATTTTGGACAGAAAATAAAATTTAACATAAATTTGTATTTTGAACAGAAATTTACATTTTGGGCAGAAAATAAAATTTAACATAAATTTGTATTTTAAACAGAAATTTACATTTTGGACAGAAAATTAAATTTAACATAAATTTGTATTTTGAACAGAAATTTACATTTTGGTCAGAAAATGAAATACAGCATAGAATTTGTTTTCGAACGAAATTTACATTTTGAACAGAAATTCGTTGGACAAAATGTAGTTAACATAAATTTGTATCTTGGCACAGAAATTTACATTTGGGACAGAAAAAAAAAATTTAACATAAATTTGTATTTAAATAAAAATAGCAGAAATGTACATTTTGGACAGAAAATAAAATTTGACTATAAATTTGTACCTTTAATAAAAATTTGCATTTTGGTCAGAAAATAAAATTTAACATAAATGTGGTGTTTTGAAACGGGGTACATTGAGAGGAAATGTACATTTGGGACAGAAAATAAAATTTAACATAATTTGTATCTTTAATAGAAATTTACATTTTGGTTGGAAAATAAAATTTGACATAAATTTGTATCTTGAAGAGAAATTTACATTTCAAGAACAATTTAGGGAGAAAATAAAATTTGGCATAAATTGAGTAATTTGAACAGAAATTTACATTTCTGGGCAGAAAATAAAATTTAACATAAATTTGTATTTTTGAACAGAAATTTACATTTTAGACAGAAAAAAAAATACAACATAAGGGCGCTATTTGCATTGTTGAACGAAATTTACATTTGGATCAAGGAAAATAAAATATAACATAAATTTGTATTTTGAACAGAAATTTACATTTGGGACAAAAAATAAAATTTAACATAAATTTGTATTTATAAAAAGAAATTTACATTTTGGACAAAAAATAAAATACAACATAAAATTGTAATTTGAACAGAAATTTACATTTTGAACAGAATATAAAATTTAACATAAATTTGTATTTTGAACCGAAATGTTACGTTTTGAACAGAAAATAAAATTTAACATAAATTTGTATTTAAAGAAATTTACATTTTGAATAGAAATTTAACATTTTGAGACAGAAATTTATATTAAATTTAACATAAATTTGTATTTTTGAACAGAAATTTACGTTTTGGACAGAAAATAAAATTGAACATAATTTTGTATTTTTGAACCGAAATTAACATTTTGAACAGAAAATAAAATTTAACATAAATTTGTATTTTAAACAGAAATTTACATTTTGGACAGAAAATAAAATTTAACATAAATTTGTATTTTTAACTGAAATTTAGATTTTGAACAGAAAATTAAATTTAACATAAATTTGTATTTTGAACAGAAATTAACATTTTGCACAGAAAGTAAAATTTAACGAAAATTTGTATTTTGAACAGAATTTTACATTTTGAACAGAAAATTAAATTTAACATAAATTTGTATTTTGAACAGAAATTTACATTTTGTACAGAAAGTTAAATTTAACAAAAATTTGTATTTTGAACAGAAATTTACATTTTGAACAGAAAATAAAATTTAACATAAATTTGTGTTTCGAATAGAAATTGACATTTTGAACAGAATATAAAATTTAACATAAATTTGTATTTTGAAGAGAAATTAACATTTTGGACAGAAAGTTAAATTTAACGAAAATTTGTATTTTGAACAGAAATTTACATTTTGAACAGAAAATAAAATTTAACATAAATTTGTATTTTGAACAGAAATTTACATTTTGAACAGAAAATAAAATTTAACATAAATTTGTATTTTGAACAGAAATTTGTTATAAAATAACATTTGAACAGAAAATTAAATTTAACATAAATTTAAATTTTGAACAGAAATTTACGTTTTGAACAGAAAATAAAATTTAACATAAATTTGTATTTTGAACAGAAATTTACATTTTGACAGAAAATAAAATTTAAAATAAATTTGTATTTTGAACAGAAATTTACATTTTGGACAGAAAATAAAATTTAACAAATTTGTATTTTGAACAGAATTTACATTTTGAACAGAAAATAAAATTTAACATAAATTTGTATTTTAAACAGAAATTTACATTTTAGACAGAAAATTAAATTTAACATAAATTTGTATTTTTAACAGAAATTTACATTTTGAACAGAAAATAAAATTTAACATAAATTTGTATTTTGAACAGAAATTTACATTTTTGAATAGGAAATAAAATTCTAACATAAATTTGTATTTTTAACAGAAATTTACATTTTGGACAGAAAAAAAATTAAACATAAATTTGTATTTAGAACAGAAATTTACGTTTTGGATAGAAAATAAAATTCAACAAAAATTTGTATTTTGAACAGAAATTTACATTTTGAACAGAAAAATAAAAGTTTAACATAAATTTGTACTTTGAACAGAAATTTACATTTTGAACAGAAAATAAAATTTAACATAAATTTGCATTTTGAACAGAAATTTCCGTTTTGGACAGAAAATAAGATTGAAAATAAATTTGTATTTTGAACAGAAATTAACATTTTGAACAGAAAATAAAATTTAACATAAATTTGTATTTTGAACAGAAATTTACGTTTTGAACAGAAAATAAAATTTAACATAAATTTGTATTTTGAACCGAAATTAACATTTTGAACAGAAAATAAAATTTAACATAAATTTGTATTTTGAACAGAAATTTACATTTTGAACAGAAAATAAAGTTTAACATAAATTTGTATTTTGAACATAAATTTACATTTTGAACAGAAAATAAAATTTTAACATAAATTTGCATTTTGAACAGAAATTTCCAGTTTTGGATAACAGAAAATAAAATTGAAAATAATTTTGTATTTTAACCGAAATTAACATTTTGAACAGAAAATAAAATTTAACATAAATTTGTATTTTGATCTGACATTTTTTTTTTGAACAGAATTTTTAACAGAATTTGTATTTTGAACAGAAATTTGCATTTGAAATATAAATTTACATTTAGGACAGAAAATAAAATTTTAACATAAATTTGTGGTTGAAATAGAAATTTACATTTTGAACAGAAAAAAAGAAAATTTAACATAAATTTGTATTTCTGAACAGAAATTCTACATTTTGGACAGAAAATAAAATTTAACATAAATTTGTTTTTTGAACAGAAATTTACGTTTTGAACAGAAAATAAAATTGAACATAATTTTGTATTTTGAACCGAAATTAACATTTTGAACAGAAAATAAAATTTAACATAAATTTGTATTTTGATCTGACATTTTTTTTTTTTACACAGAATGTTAATTTTAACATACATTTGCATTTTGAACATAAATTTACATTTTGAACAGAAAATAAAATTTAACATAAATTTGTATTTTGAACAGAAATTGACATTTTGAACAGAAAATAAAATTTAACATAAATTTGTATTTTTGAACTGAAATTAAAATTTTTGAACAGAAAATAAAATTTAAAAATAAATTTGCATTTTTAACAGAAATTTACGTTTGGCACAGAAAATAAAATTTAACATAAATTTGTATTTTGAACAGAAATTTCTTACATTTGAATAGAAATTAAGATGTAACATAAATTTGTATTTTGAACAGAAATTAACATTTTTGACAGAAAATTAAAATTTAACAAAAATTTGTATTTTGAACAGAATTTTTTACATTTTGAACAAAAAAATAAAATTAAACATAAATTTGTATTTTGAACAGAAATTAACATTTTGTACAGAAAGTAAAATTTAACGAAAATTTGTATTTTGAACAGAAATTTACATTTTGAACAGAAAATAAAATTTAACATAAATTTGTGTTTCGAACAGAAATTGACATTTTGAACAGAAAATAAAATTTAACATAAATTTGTATTTTGAAGAAAAATTAACATTTTGTACAGAAATTAAAATTAAAAAAAATTTGTATTTTGAACAGAAATTTACATTTGAACAGAAAATAAAATTAAACATGAATTTGAATTTTTAACAGAAATTGTAGTTTTTTCTTGAGAACAGAAAATAAATAATATTTAACATAAATTTGTATTTTGAACAAAAAATTACATTTTGGACAGAAAATAAATGGAACATAAATTTGTATTTTGAACAGAAATTAAAATTTTATACAGAAAATTAAATTTAAAAAAAATTTTTATTTTGAACAGAAATTTACATTTTGAACAGAATATAAAATTTAACATAAATTTAAATTTTTTAACAGAAATTTACATTTTGGACAAAAATAAAATTAAAATTAAATTTAAGAATTTTGGACAGAAATTTACATTTTGAACAGAAAATTAAATTTAAAAAATTTGTATTTTGAACAGAAATTAACATTTTGTACAGAAAGTTAAATTTAACGAAAATTTGTATTTTGAACAGAAATTTACCTTTTGAACAGAAAATAAAATTTAACATGAACTTGAATTTTTAACAGAAATTTACGTTTTGAACAGAAAATAAAATTTAACTTAAATTTGTATTTCGAATAGAAATTGAAATTTTGAACAGAATATAAAATTTAACATAAATTTGTATTTTAAACAGAAATTTACGTTTTGGACAGAAAGTTAAATTTAACGAAAATTTGTATTTTGAACAGAAATTTACATTTTGAACAGAAAATAAAATTTAACATAAATTTGTATTTTGAACAGAAATTTACATTTTGAACAGAAAATAAAATTAAAAAAAAATTTGTATATTTGAACAGAAACTTACATTTTGAACAGAAAATAAAATTTGAAATAAATTTGTATTTTGAACAAAAATTTACATTTTGAACAGAAAATAAAATTTAACATAAATTTGTATTTGAACAGAAATTTACATTTTGGACAGAAAATAAAATTTGACATAAATTTGTTTTTTGAACAGAAATTTATGTTTTGAACAGAAAATAAGATTTAACATAATTTTGTATTTTGTTTTTTTTTTAACCGAAATTAACATTTTGAACAGAAAATAAAATTTAACATAAATTTGTATTTTGATCTGACATTTTTTTTTTTTTACACAGAATGTTAATTTTAACATACATTTGCATTTTGAACATAAATTTACATTTTGAACAGAAAACAAAGTTTAACATAAATTTGTATTTTGAACAGAAATTGACATTTTGAACAGAAAATAAAATTTAACATAAATTTGTATTTTGAACAGAAATTAACATTTTGGACAGAAAGTTAAATTTAACAAAAATTTGTATTTTGAACCGAAATTTAACATTTTGAACAGAAAAATAAAATTTAACATAAATATGTATTTTGAACAGAAATTATCGTTTTGAATAGAAAATAAAATTTAACATAAATTTGAATTTTTAAAAAGAAATTTACATTTTGAACAGAAAATAAAATTTAACATAAATTTGTATTTTGGCCAGAAATTAACATTTGAAAAAAATTAAATTGTATTTGTACAGAAAGTAAAATTTAACAAAAATTTGTATTTTTAACAGAATTTTTACATTTTGAACAGAAAAATTAAATTTAACATAAATTTGTATTTTGAACAGAAATTAACATTTTAACAGAAAATAAAATTTAACATAATTTGTATTTTGATAAATTCATTTTGAACAGAAAGTTAAATTTAAAAAAAAATTTGTATTTTGAACAGAAATTTACATTTTGAACAGAAAAATAAAATTTAACATAAAATTGAAGTTTTAAACAGAAATTGACATTTTGAACAGAAAATAAAATTTAACATAAATTTGTATTTTGAAGAGAAATTTACATTTTGGACAGAAAATAAAATTTAACAAAAATTTGTATTTTGAACAGAAATTTACATTTTGAACAGAAAATAAAATTTAACATAAATTTGTATTTTGAACAGAAATTTACATTTTGAACAGAATATAAATTTAACATAAATTTGTATTTCGAACAGAAATTGAAATTTTGAACAGAAAATAAAATTTAACATAAATTTGTATTTAAAACAGAAATTAACATTTTGACAGAAAATTAAATTTAACAAAAATTTGTATTTTGAACAGAAATTTACATTTTGAACAGAAAAATAAAATTTAACATAAATTTGAATTTTGAACAGAAATTTACATTTTGAACAGAAAGTAAAATGTAACATGATTGATTTTGAACAGAAATTGCCATTTTGAACAAAAAATAAAAATTTAAACATAAATTTGTATTTTAAACAGAAATTTATATTTTGAACAGAAAATAAATTTTAACATAAATTTGTATTTGAACAGAAATTAACATTTTGAACAGAAAATTAAATTTAACATAAATTTGTATTTTGAACAGAAATGTACATTTTGAACAGAAAATAAAATTGAGCATAAGTTTGTAGTTTATTGAACATAAATTTACATTTTGAATTTGAACATTGAAAATAAAATTTAACATAAATTTGTATTTTTGAACAGAAATGTACATTTTGAACAGAAAATAAAATTTGACATAAATTTGTATTTTGAACAGAAATTTACATTTTGAACAGAAAATTAATTTAAACATAAATTTGTTTTTGAACAGAAATTTACATTTGAACAGAAAATAAAATTTAACATAAATTTGTATTTTGAACAGAAATTTACATTTTGAACAGAAAATAAAATGAAACAAAAATTTTTATTTTTAACAGAAATTTACGCAATTTCATTTTGGACAAAAAATAAAATTTAACATAAATTTGTATTTTGAACAGAAATTCATCAACGGAAAATAAAATTTAACATAAATTTGTATTTTGAACAGAAATTTACATATTGAAAAGAAAATAAAATATAACATAAATTTGTATTTTGAGCAGAAAATTAAATTTTGAACAGGAAATAAATTTAACATAAATTTGTATGTTGAACAAAAATTTACATTTTGAAAAGAAAATAAAATATAACATAAATTTGTATTTTAAACAGAAATTTACATTTTGAACAGAAAATAAAATGTAACATAAATTTGTATTTTGGGCAGAAATTTACATTTAGAACGAAAATAAAGTTTAAAATAAATTTGTATTTTGAGCAGAAATTTACATTTTGGACAGAAAATAAAATTTAACATAAATTTGTATTTTGAACAGAAATTAACATATTGGAATAAAATTAAATTTAACATAAATTTGCATTTTAAACAGAAATTTACATTTTGAACAGAAAATAAAATGTAACATAAATTTGTATTTTGGGCAGAAAGTAACATTTTGGGCAGAAAATAAAATTGAACATAAATTTGTATTTTGAATAGGAAATATACATATTGGAAAGAAAATAAAATTTAACATAAATTTGTATTTTTTTAAAAAGAAATTTACATTTTGAACAGAAAATAAAATTTAACATAAATTTGTATTTTGAATAGAAATTAAATTTTGAACAGGAATCATTTTAAACAGAAAATAAAATTTAAAATAAATTTGTATATTGAACAAAAAATTACACTTTGAACAGAAAATAGAATTTAACATAAATATGTATTTTGAACAGAAATTTACATTTTGAATAGAAAATAAAATGAAACATAAATTTGTATCTGTGAACGAAAGGGTGGGTTTTGAGCCAGAAAATAAAATTTAACATAAATTTGCATTTTAGACAGAAATTTACATTTTGTAAAAAGAAAATAAAATGTAACCAAATTGTATTTTGAACAGAAATTTACATTTGGAACAGAAAATGAAATTTAACATAAATTTGTATTTTGAGCAGAAATTTACATTTTGAACAGAAATTATTGAAAGAAAATAAAATTTAACATAAATTTGTACTTTGAACAGGAATTACCCTTTTGAACAGAAAATAATTTCTTGCATAACATAAATTTACATTTTGGAGAGAAAATAAAATATAAAATAAATATGTATTTTGAACAGAAAGTTACATTTTGAAGAAAATAAAATTTAACATAAATTTGTATTTTGAACTGAAAATTAAGTTTTGAACAGAAAATTAAATTTAAAATAAATTTGTATTTTGAACAGAAAATTACATTTTGAAGAGAAAATAAAATTTAACATAAATATGTATTTTGAACGAAATTAACATTTTGAATAGAAAATAAGATGTAACATAAATTTGTATTTTTAATAGAAATTTACATTTGGAAAGAAAATAAAATTTAACATAAATTTGTATTTTGAATAGAAATTTACCTTTTGAACAGAAAATAAAATTTAAAAATTTGTATTATGAACAAAAATTTACATTTTGAACAGAAAATAAAATTTAACATAAATTTGTATTTTGAAAGAAATTTACATTTTGAACAGAAATAAAATTTAACAAAAATTTGTATTTTGAACAGAAATTTACATATTGGAAAGAAAATGAAATATAACATAAATTTGTTTTTTTAAGCAGAAATTTACATTTTGAACAGGAAATTAAATTTAACATAAATTTGTAAATTTGAACAGAAATTTACATTTGGAAAAGAAAATGAAATACAACATAAATTTGTTTTTTAAGCAGAAATTTACATTTTGCACAGAATATTATATGTAACATAAATTTAATACTTTGAACAGAAAATTACATTTTGCACAGACAAATAATTTAACATACATTTGCATTTGAACATATTTCATTTTGGAAAATAAAATTTAACATAAATTTGTATTTTGAACAGAAATTTACATTTTGAACAGAAATAAAACTTATATTTAATTGGTATTTTTAACAGAAATTTACATTTGGAACAGAAAATAAATTTTAACATAAATTTGTATTTTAAACAGAAATTTAACATTTTGAAAAGGAAAATAAAATTTTACATAAATTTGTATTTTAAGCAGAAATTTACATTTTGAACAGAAAATTAAATTTAACATAAATTTGTACTTTGAACAGAAAATTACATTTTGCACAGACAAATAATTTAACATACATTTGCATTTTGAACATAAATTTCCATTTTGGACAGAAAATAAAATTTAAAATAAATTTGTATTTTTAACAGAAATTTACATTTTGGACAGAAAATAAAAATTTAACATAAATTTGTATTTTGAACAGAAATTTACATTTTGCACAGAAATAAAATTTGACGCAAATTTGTATTTTGAACAGAAATTACATTTTGAACAGAAAATTAAATTTAACATAAATTTGTATTTTGAACAGAAATTTACATTTTGAACGGAAAATTAAATTAAGCATAAATTTGTATTTTTAACAGAAATTTACATTTTTGAACAGAAAATTAAATTAAAAATAAATTTGTATTTTAAGACTGAAATTAACATTTTGAACAGAAAAAAAATGTAACATAAATTTGTGCTTTGAACAGAAAATTACATATTACTGAAAATTAAATTTAACATACATATATATTTTGAACATAAATTTACATTTTAAACAGAAAATAAAATTCAACATAAATTTGTATCTTTAACAGAAAATTACATTTTGGACAGAAATAAAATTTAACATAAATTTGTATTTTGAACAGAAATTTACATTTTGGACAGAAATAAAATTTGACATAAATTTGTATTTTGAATAGAAAATTAATTTTTAACTTAAATTTGTATTTAAAACAAGAAAATTACATTTTGCTCAGAATATTAAATTTAACATTCATTTGCGTTTTGAACCGAAATTTACATTTGAACGGAAAATAAAAATTTAACATAAATTTGTATTTTTAACAGAAATTTACATTTTGGACGAAATAAAATTTGACATAAATTTGTATTTTAAACAGAAATTTACATTTCGAACGGGAAAATAAATTTAACATAGATTTGTATTTTTAACAGAAATTTACATTTTGGACAGAAAGTAAAATTTAAAATAAATTTGTATTTTAAACAGAAATTTACATTTTGGACAGAAAATAAAATTTAACATAAATTTGTATTTTGAACAGAAATTTACATTTTGGACAGAAATAAAATTTGACATAATTTGTATTTTGAATAGAAAATTAAATTTAACATAAATTTGTATTTTGAACAGAAATTTACATTTTGAACGGAAAATAAAATTTAATATAAATTTGAATTTTGAACAGAAATTTACATTTTGCACAGAAAATAAAATTTAAAATAAATTTGTATTTTTGAACAGAAATTTACATTTTGAACAAAAAATTAAATTTACCATAAATTTGTATTTTAAACAGAAATTTTCATTTTCAACGGAAAATGAAATTTAACATAAATTTGTATTTTGAACAGAAATTTACATATTGGAAAGAAAATGAAATATAACATAAATTTGTTTTTTAAGCAGACATTTACATTTTGAACAGGAAATTAAATTTAACATAAATTTGTAATTTGAACCGAAATTTACATTTTGGAAGAAAATGAAATATAACATAAATTTGTTTTTTAAAAGCAGAAATTTACATTTTGCACAGAATATTATATGTAACGCATACATTTGTATTTTTGGGCAGAAATTTACATTTTGGACAGAAAATAAAATTTAACATAAATTTGTATTTTAAAGCGAAATTTACATTTGGAACAGAAAATAAAATTTAACATAAATTTGTATTTTGAACAGAAATTTACATATTGGAAAGAAAATTAAATTTAACATAAATTTGTATTTTAATAACAGAAATTTACATTTTGAACAGAAAATAAAATTTAACATAAATTTGTATTTTGAACTTTTGAAATTTAACATTTTGAACAGAAAATTTTTTAAAATTTAACATAAGTTGTTTTTAAGCAGAAATTTACATTTTGCACAGAATATTAAATGTAACATAAATTTTGTATTTTGAGCAGAAATTTACATTTTGGACAGAAAATAAAATTTAACATAAATTTGTATTTTATGCAGAAATTAACATTTTGAACAGAAAGTTTAATTTAACAAAAATTTGTATTTTGAACAGAAATTTACTTTTAAGACAAGAAATTTACATTTGGACAGAAAATAAATTTTAACATAAATTTGTATTTTAAACAGAAATTTTTCATTTTCAACGGAAAATGAAATTTATTATAAATTTGTATTTTGAACAGGAAATTTACATATTGGAAAGAAAATGAAATATAACTTAAATTGGTTTTTTAAGCAGAAATTTACATTTTTGAACAGGAAATTAAATTTAACATAAATTTGTATTTTGAACAGAAATTTACATTTTGGAAAGAAAATGAAATATAACATACATTTGTTTTTTAAGCAGAAATTTACATTTTGCACAAGAATATTATATGTAACATACATTTGTATTTTGGGAAGAAATTTACATTTTGGACAGAAAATAAAATTTAAAATAAATTTGTATTTTTTTGAACAAGAATTTACATATTGGAAAGAAAATTAAATTTAA